>JAKUCM010005851.1:0-11576 GCA_023374145.1 Lepidium sativum
GGGTTTGTTGCAGATCCGGGTGTTCTGCAGGGATGTTGACTTATTTCCTTTGGCCTTTGACTTGATGTTGACTCTGCCTCCTTTTGCTGGGGTTTGACAGGGACTGCTGGGTATGCTAGTGACACCAGAGCTCGAGAATCCATTGTCAGATGGAGCAATAGCCACATCCATTGTCGACTTTCTCTTCCTTGCCTGCAGATAATCAAGTTGTTATTCACTTGAAAGAAGTTGGTCTATCCCCAAACCGGACAGCACAAATGGCAAAGAGATATCATCTAAAGGTTAAGAGCACCTACACGCAAGTTCCCTATATTATATATTCATCAGAAACTTACTTTCACAACAATGGAATCAACTTGAAACATTACCACATGACAAATATCTCAAGCGTCCTGCACCATCATGTTGATACCAATTAGCAGTAGCTCAACATTATGTGAAGAAGATACTTTGAGAGGATACTTATAGGAATGAAAAATGTTGATAGAAACTTAGAATTACAATGTAAGCGGACTAGATGGGTCGTATAAAGAACACCCCAGCAAAAGAAATTGTAAAATCAGAGTCCAATTGGCATAGCAATTGGAGAAATTGTTGCCCGAATTTAAGATTCGAGTCAATTAGGAGTAATTTATTGAAACGCACAATCAGACGAATTGTGCGCAAAATGTACCATCGTGAAGCTAAACGAAGACAAAAAATTGACATAAATCCATGATAATCTGACGCTACGAAGCTTTTAATCAGACTCAAAATCGTTTTAGAGAGGCAACATGTAGTGGAAATGTAGTAGGCGAATCTTTGAATTCTAGTCCAATCTCACTGGTAAAATCCAAAATCGAACAATCTAAAGCACCCAATACCGAGGCGAAACTCACAGGAGACTTAACAACGACGGCCTCTTCCTCCCGATCTACGATTCCACGACCATTAACGAGGTTTCTATCATTATTGTTACTAAGCGAAGGAGTACTAAATTGATAGTAGTTAGCATCTGAGGGATGAAACGGCGGTTTTGTTGAGGCGAACGCTAAGTGACGACGTAAGGGTGGTACTACCGGAGCAGATGTTCCCGGAGCCGGAGCTGACGGCGGATGGCGCGACGGCGGCGGTGGTGGCTGAGAAGAACCGGGAGAAGATCGTAGGACACCTGACATAGATCGTAGTGAAACGGGGGTCGAATTGGAAGATTCCGACGACGAGAAAAGCGGCGGCGAGTGAAGGAAAGTGAGGGTTTTAGTGAGAGAAAGAGAGGGAGATAAAGAAAGAGGAAGAAGAGGCAAAAAAGGAGAGAGCAGAAAACGAGGGAAGGATGCAATTTTATGTTGTCATAGATGTGGAGGGAAGCCTACAGAAATAACAAATAAATAAAAATATATTTTTAATTTTTGTATTCTATTTGTGCCCCGGATTTTTCTATTTAATTTTAAATTGACCCCACTTACTTTACACATCTCTCTTTTTGTTCCTTTGTAATAACGGGACAATTGGAAGAAATTTTTTTTGTGTTGTCTTAAGCTGGAGCCTCGACAGATATTTGATCTAGAACTTATTGAATGTAATTGATTTGAATCTAACATTATTTATTTTAAAAGTGTAGTCGGTAAACAGATTTCTGTGATAGAATTTGTTAATGATATATGTGTATTTATACTATAAAACAACCCACTGGTTTTCAATTTATTTTTATCATATTTTGTATTGATTACTGGTTGTTGTGTGACTGTAGCAATTGATAGAGAAGTGTAGATCGAGTTTAGTGTGAGAGTTCATAATCAAAGTCACTATGTTAAGCACTAAAAACTTGGCTCTAATTGGTAAATATAAGCTAAAAGTATTTTTGCCTAAGTTAGTTTTGGTAAGTAATTAAATATCCACAATTTTCATTGAAATTCAACTTGTATGGTTTTGCCTTGTTGGTCCAGTTTTTTTTCTTTTTACGAAAAGTAACTGATACTAGTTTTGACTAGGGCCGGGCAAAAACACCGAACCAAAGAACCGAACCGAACTGAAAATTTGATTCCGGTTCCGGTTTAGTTCTCAAAAATTAATCGATCGGTTTTATAATTTAGGTAACTTCGGTTTTCGGTTTGGTTCGGTTCCTAACCAAAAACCGAAGGTAGAACCAAAACTAATCCATTAATTGATTTTTATTATTCCTAAGATTAGTTGAACATAAAAACTAGAACCAAAAAACCGAATGGAACCGAACTAAACAAATTTTTTTGGTTCCGGTTCAGTTTTGTGTACACTTTTTTTGTAACAAAATGGTTATTTTACGTGTTTTTGTCTAAATAACCATTTCGAACCGGAACCGATTGAGAACCAAATTTATTTTTGTTCCTCTTCGGTTCCAATTTCAAGTATCCATTTCGAACCGAAATTGAGAATAACCGAACCGAAACCAAACCGAATTTTAGAAAGTATCCATTAGTTCCATTATTTTAAGAATCGAAAGAACCGAGAACCGAACAAACGAAACCGAACCGAGGAATCATATCCTCAGTTTTGACCGTATCACAATTCCACATATAGGAGTGTGAGGTAGTCTTTGTTATCATCTGGTTTTCGTGTCACGAACGGACGTTCAAAGCCCATTTGAGTCGAGATAATGTACA
Source organism: Lepidium sativum (assembly GCA_023374145.1). Lineage (NCBI taxonomy): Eukaryota > Viridiplantae > Streptophyta > Magnoliopsida > Brassicales > Brassicaceae > Lepidium > Lepidium sativum. The sequence goes on from JAKUCM010005851.1 coordinate 2,619, forward strand.
GTTGTAATCAACTTAAAGCCCAAGAAAAGGATGTATCTTTCGAAAATCACAAAGGAAACAAAGTCATAGACCAAAGCCAAGCTTTCACGAACCATGAAGACTATAAACACTCTTAATTGACCTGTTAAAAGCCAATCACTAAGTCATTCAGGTAATTGGTTAGCATATTCTGTGGAAACTGAAACTCGATACGGTTCTGGACTTACGTCCACCTGATTGCTCGGTTATGGCAACAAAGAGACCAAGAAAACAGAGAAGACATTCTTTCTCTTATATAATAATCTCACCATCTCTCTCCTTTTCTCTCTGTTTGTATCAAAATGTAGGAAGAGACTGCTTTCTTCATTCTTTGAGTTCTTCAAGATCATTCGAAACAAAAATGTACCTAAAACAAAGCAACCTCATGAATTCTCACCAACTCTCCAAACCAATAAACAACAAAACAAAGAAGCTAAAGGAACTCTCACTCACTTGCTTCCATGTTCCAAGTCCTATAGCAACAAACTCTATAAATCAAGAATCTTTTGTACAGTACCAAGGTGAGAGGTCTTCAATGGCGGAGAAGAATCACAACATACGTTCAATCTATCCCGAAAACCAGCTTCATTCGTCTTCAACATCACTGGCAATGGAAATCTCACACCTTTTGCAGCACAAGTGTGAAACGTCACGTATCATGGCTGGGCCGAGCCTTGAAGATAAGTTTTTGGGCCTACTTCTACTTTGTTCGCTGAGGCCCATGAAGGCTCGGATCTTGAAATAGGCCCAGGTCCACCTCTGAACATCCTTTTGGCTGTATTGTTGTTTCAGGCAAGTCATGAAGAACATACAGTATGCTGCAGTTGTTCTTCTGACCTACAAAAGAAGAGACATGAGATCATGGTCAATAAAAGGAGTGTGCCAAGAGTGAGATCAAAAGTAAGACAAAGGGAAACATGGGTTAGAGAGAGTGAGTGAGCTTATCTTTTGAAGTTATTCTTCTTTCTTGGTTTGAATCTCTAAGACTGTGTGTTGTCGGAAATACTTTGACTCTTGTTCAAGCAATTCGTGAAAGTATAATCCACCGTGAGCTGGATCTTATCTCTCCAAGACGTACCTTGGCAAGTTTATGCCTTGGGAACTTGTATTTCTTTTTCTTGGCTACTTTCTCCTTTCATCTTCCTCTGTTTTCTTCACCTGCAACAAGTAAACAGAAGAAATCATTAGTTTCTTTCTACTAAACAATTTTGTAACAGTGGTATCAGAGCCCAAGGTTAAAGAATAGGAAGTTGTATCTACTCATCTCTTTCTGGATCTAGTAAAGAGATGTTAGAACCAACGCTTGGAAGATGGGATGTTGAGAGGTTTGATGGAGAAGGAGACTACACCATCTGGAAACACAGGATCCTTGCTCAGTTAGAGATCTTGGGACTTGACTCGGTTCTCAAAGTTGATGGAGAGTCTTCTTCACCTGAAGAAGAAAAAGAAGGTGTTAAAACTGACCCCAAAAGGTTAGACAAGGATAGAAGAGTCAGAAATCTGCTAAGTATGAGTCTTACAGATATGGTGTTACGAATAGTAGGGTTGAAGCACAAATCTGCTCAGTCTATGTGGAACTCTCTGGAATCACAATACCAAGATAAATCCCTGCCTAACAGGTTCTACTTAAAGCAAAGGTTGTTCAGCTTTAAGATGGAAGAAGGAAAAGGGTTAGACAAAAACATGGATAACTTTAATAAGTTAATATCAGATCTAAGCAGCTTGGATGTAGAGATAAGTGATGAGGATCAAGCTGTGATTCTCATGAATGGTTTGCCCTCACAGTATGCTCAGCTTGTTCATACACTTAAATACAGAGGAGGACAAACGACAATATCTCTAAAGGAAGTTACAACTGCATCTTACTCTTTGGAAGTGGAAATTAAACAAAAGGGAGTTCACTTATCAAGACAAAGCGGTGAAGGGTTGTATTTTCAATCAAAACCGGATAATGAAAAGAAGAGTAAAGGAAAAGCAAAGAAGCTGGACAAGCAGAAGGAAAAGGTTAGAGCTAAGAAAACTTGCTGGATTTGCGGGTCTGAGGGACATTTCAAGAAAGATTGTCCCAAGAAAGGTCAAGGAAGCACATCACAAGCAAATGTAGCTCAATTGTTTGAAGATGAACCTTTAATGCTGACTGCTTCAGAGGTTAACTTAAGTGATAGATGGATCTTAGACTCGGGATGTTCTTATCATCTAACCTACAGAAAGGACTTATTGTTTGAGGTTGAAGAGATTGATGGGGGAAAGATTCTAATAGGAAATGATACACACTGTGTGATAACAGCTATAAGAAAACTTAAGGTGGTAAACTGCAACAACTCAACAATTGTACTGACAAAAGTAAGATACTCTGCTATGGCTAAAAGAAATCTAATTTCTCTTGGTCAACTAGAGTCTCAAGGTTGCTGGATTCAATCTAAGAACTTCAGACTTCAAGTGTTCTATGGAGAAAAGGAAGCTCTAGCTGGAGAGTATCAAAACACTTTGTACATTCTTGATGGAAAACCGGAGAAAGATCTTATGAACACAGAAGGAAATGCGAATGCTGCAGTAAATCAAATAGATAATCTATTCTTATGGCATAGCAGGCTTGGGCATATGAGTGAAAAAGGTTTACAAGTTTTGGCTAAGAATGAACTACTGAACATAGAAGCATCAGTGAAGCTTAAAAAATGTGAGTTCTGCATTCTCGGAAAATGTCACAAGTCTTCTTTTCAAAGAGGAAAACATATTTCAAAAGACAAATTGGAATATGTTCATTCGGATCTTTGGGGTTCCCCTAATGTGACACCAAGCCTCTCACAGTGTCACTACTATATATCATTTGTAGATGATTTTTCCAGAAAGGTATGAATTTATTTTCTAAAGACAAAAGATGAAGCCTTTGACAAGTTTGTTGAGTGGAAAAGTCTGGTTGAAAATCAGAGTGGAAGGAAATTGAAAACTCTTAGAATTGACAATGGTTTGGAATATTGTAACCAAATATTTGAGGATCATTGTAAAGCACATGGAATTAAGAGACATAAAACATGTCTTTACACCCCTCAACAGAACGGTGTGGCAGAAAGGTTGAATAAAACAATATTAGAAAAAGTAAGGAGTCTACTAAGTGAAACAGGTTTGGGGGAATCTTTCTGGGCTGAGGCAGCTTCAACTGTGGTGTATATGATTAACAGATCACCTTCAATACCTCTCAGTTTAGAGATACCATAACAGGTGTGGACAGGTATGAAACCTGATTATTCGCATATGAAGGGGTTTGGTTGTTTGGTGTATTATCATGTGGACCAGGGAAAGTTGAAGCCTAGAGCTAAGAAAGGGATTTTTATGGGTTATCCTCAAGGAGTAAAGGGTTACAGAATATGGAACAGTGATGACAGAAAATGCATCATTAGTCGGAATGTAACCTTCTGGGAAAATGTCTTGTACAAATACATTAACAAGAACAGAGGTGTTGATGATAAAGACAGAGAAACAAAAGAGAAGAATAGAATTATTCTTGGAGTTGGGAATAATGAGAGGGAATCATCTGAAGAAAGTGAATTGTCTCCGGAAAATCAAGAAAATGTGGAATCTGGTGAAGAAACAGAATCAGAAGATCCACAGACAATACAAAGAAGCTATCACCTAGCTAGAGACAGAGAAAGAAGGCTGAACATTAAACCTCCAAGCAGATTTGTTGACAGTGATGTTGTTGCATATGCTTTGTATGTTGCTTAGTCAATAGAAGAAGAAGAAGAACCAAGAACGTTTCAAGATGCTATGAGAAGCAATGAAAAAGAAAATTGGTTAAAGGCAACAAATGAGGAAATGGAATCTTTGTTAAAGAATTCCACTTGGAAACTCATTGAGAGACCAGAAGGTCAGAGAACCATTGGAAGTAAATGGGTGTTTAAAAGAAAACCTAGGATTCCTGGAGTAGAAAAACCTAGATTTAAAGCGAGGCTTGTGGCAAAAGGGTATTCACAAATAGAGGGAGTTGATTACCACGAAGTGTTCTCTCCAGTGGTAAAGCATACTACTATAAGACTCATCTTGTCTATAGTGGTAAATATGGATTTTGAGTTGGAACAACTAGACGTGAAAACCGCTATTCTACATGGTTTTTTGGATGAAAGGATACTCATGGAACAACCTGAAGGGTATTCTAAAGGAAACAAAGTATGTTTACTACAAAAATCTCTGTATGACCTTAAACAGTCACTTAGACAATGGAACTTAAGGTTTAATCAGTTTATGAAGGCTAAAAAGTTTCAAGGAGTCAACTGGACAGTTGTGTCTACACGAAATCCTATGGTAAAGGTAATTTAATATATCTGTTGTTGTACGTTGATGATATGTTAATAGCAGCAGAAGATATGAGAGAAATACAGAAGGTTAAAGATTTGTTAAGTGATGAGTTTGAGATGAAAGACCTAGGATCGGCAAAAAGGATCCTAGGCATGGATATTATTAGAAACAGAGCTCAAGATTTTCTGCATTTATCTCAAGAGACTTATATTAAAAAGGTTTTGAGAGTGTTTTCTAATGGTGATCTTAAGACAGTTCATACACCCATTGGGTGTCAATTCAAGCCAAAAAGCACTCAAGAAGAAGAAAAAACAAATGCAGAAAAAGAAATGAGGGGTGTACCTTACTCCAAATTTATGGGGAGCCTTATGTACGCGATGATCGGAACCAGACCTGATATAGCTCATGGAGTTGGTCTGGTGAGTCGCTTTATGAGGGCACCTAACAAGGAGCACTGGAAAATGGTTAGATGGATTCTGAAGTATCTAAGGGGAAGGTCATCTCATCATCTAACATTCAAAAAATCTAAGGAGTTTAAAATAGAAGGATTATGTGATAGCGATTACGCTACTGACCTTGATCGGAGGAGATCGATTACTGGGTATGCCTTTCAAGTTGGAGGTAACACCGTGAGCTGGAGATCTGGCCTGCAAACAATAGTGGCTCTATCAACTACGGAAGCAGAATATATGGCCTTAACAGAGGCTACTAAAGAGGCTCTATGGCTTAAACGTATTACCTGTGAACTAGGGTTTCCTCAGAAGAATGTGGAGCTCTTCTGCGATTCGCAAAGTGCGATCTGTCTTGCGAAGAATAGCGTGTTCCACGAAAGGACTAAGCACATCCAAACTCCTTACTTCTTTCTCAGAGATGTGATGGAAGAAGGAGATCTCTTGATATCGAAGATCGATACCAAGATAAATCCAGCTGATATCCTGACGAAGTCGGTCTCAGTAGAGAAGTTCGAAGATGCAAGAAGTCGTCTGAGGATGCTCAGCGACGGTAACTAATCCATTACCTTTTTTGGATTAGGGTTCCGACATAGGTGATGTCGGAGAGTAGAGAGAAAAGGGGAAGGAGAATCGGTTCAGATTCTCTTTTGCACGAATGAATGATACGCGTCGAGGTGGAGAAATGTGAAACGTCACGTATCATGACTGGGCCGAGCCTTGAAGATAAGTTTTTGGGCCGACTTCTGCTTTGTTCGCTGAGGCCTATGAAGGCTCGGATCTTGAAATAGGCCCAAGTCCACCTCTGAACATCCTTTTGGCTGTATTGTTGTTTTAGGCAAGTCATGAAGAACAGACAGTATGCTGCAGTTGTTCTTCTGACCTACAAAAGAAGAGACATGAGATCATGGTCAATAAAAGGAGTGTGCCAAGAGTGAGATCAAAAGTAAGACAAAGGGAAACAGGGGTTAGAGAGAGTGAGTGAGCTTATCTTTTAAAGTTCTTCTTCTTTCTTGGTTTGAATCTCTAAGACTGTGTGTTGTCGGAAATACTTTGAGTCTTGTTTAAGCAATTCGTGAAAGTATAATCCACCGTGAGCTGGATCTTAGCTCTCCAAGACGTACATTGGCAAGTTTATGCCTTTGGAACTTGTATTTCTTTGTCTTGGCTACTTTCTCCTTTCATCTTCCTCTGTTTTCTTCACCTGCAACAAGTAAACAGAAGAAAGCATTAGTTGCTTTCTACTAAACAATTTCGTAACAACCAGCCTGATGTCTAGGTTTAATCCGATTCTCTAAACTGAATGAGAAATACTGTGGAAACTCAAGAATCTCTCTAATATCGCTCTCCATATCCACCATCAAGTAATTCAGCTTTGGCTCGTAATTCTCAGCGATGCTGTAATTAAGCAGCTGTGGGAATCTTTTGAACATAACGGTGGCACTCCGACGAGAAAACCCTAATTTCTGGAAGTAAGTGATTCGTGGGAGGAGTTTTTGTTCAGCACTACAAGAGAGGAGATACGTATGTTTGTGTGGACCGAGGATTCCGATTCTCTGGAGAAAATAAAGCGTTGGTTGGAGCTGATGATCGACGCTACAAGCGAGAAGACGAGGAAGACGACGTAAGGCTTGATGGAGGTTAAAGATGGACTCAATGTTAACTTCACGGAGGAGGAAAGTAATAACGGGAATTGTGTGATAGGTTAATGGTGAAGTTAAAATCTCAGGACACATTGAAACTGTTAGTGGTCTAATTTTAAAGTTTAATACTTTGGTAATATGAACCAAATATTAAATTTAAATTAGCTGGTAAAGAGTGAATGAGAAATAGGATGAGATTACTTTAAATCTTATTAGATAAAATTTAATCTCTAACTAATTTAAAATTGAGGGATCACGATGTTGAAAACGTTGACATCTTCTTCTCTCACATCTCCCTATTCTCACGATAAAAACAGAGTCGAAGACTCATTCTTCAATGACATTTTTTAGAAGAAAAAAATTCACTTCAACGATTCTTCTACTTTTGTAGAAATCAGACTTTGCAAAATTCCATGGATTGGTGTACCATCGACGGTCTCATCACAGTTCTATCCTGGAACTCAAAAACACAATCAAGTACACCCTGGAATTTATTGAGTTAAGATAATTAAACTTGTCTCAGCTCTGTGAATGGTTACATTTTATTAATTGAAATTGTTTATAGATTTAGTTTTTGGCTATTCTTATAATCGATTTTTTTTATTCTGTTTTTGCTTTAACCTTCATTCGATTTTATAACTTCTACCGAAACGAGACGACGAAAATCGGGTAATGTGAAGTTGACTGGAGGTGTGGTCATGTAATCGACAACGGATTTGACGGTGGAGAGAGCGACGGAGAGGAGAGGAGGGTGACGGTTGATGAGAGTGAGGAAATCAATTCCGAGTGAATCGAGGTAAAGAAGCTTCTCGTGGATGTTGGATTCTAGGGTTTCAGTGGAGGAGGTTAAAGAGGGGATATCTAGGGATTTGAAGAGTGAAGAAGAAGAAGAACAAGAGGTATTTGGTTTGAAGGAAAGTGTGGGAAAATTGTGGAAACGAAGGCGAGAAAATGAAGGGAAATGGGAGTGGTGAGGTGAAAGGAAAGAGGAGGAAGAAGAAGAGAGGAAAGAGAGAGCTTCGTGTTGCATATTCCAAGAGACATCTCACTACACAGATGATTCTCTGAAGGTCTCTTCCTCTGAAACGAAGTGATGAAAGGATAAGGCTTTAACTAAATGGGGATTTGGAGAAGCAGAGGGGATAATGTCATATCTCTCTTTTGATCCGGTTCAATTCGCAATTTAACCGGTTTATTCCTTTCAAAATTAAAATTGTAAAACCATCTCCAATGGTAAGAAATCATTTGGGTCTCTGAAAATATTTTTTTTAATAATACTTTAATTTATTTATTTTATTAATTAAATTTTGTTATAAAAAAATATGACCACTCATGAGAGCCTAGAACATAAATATCTAAGAGGGTTTTTAAGAGCATCTCCGGCTAAGAAACTTAGATTAGTTTCTTAACCATAAAATACTAATAATTTTTACTAGAATCTCATTTTTATTTAAATTTACATTTTTAAAAAAGTTATGTTCAATCAAAGATTGACAAGTGGCAAAATAAGTTTCTTAAGTAAGAAATTTGTGTTCTTATTCTTCTTATTTAAGAACCGAGTCTCTTCATCTCTCATACTTTTATATTTTTTCATTTTTAATATTAAGAACTCTTATAAAAATTTCTTGTTAGAGGTGGTCTAAAAACTCTTAAATAAGAACCTCTCCTTACTTCTATTTTCTATTTTTAAGTTTTTTCATTTTTTTATTAGTAAAAACCCCTCTTAAAATCCAGAGGTGCATTAAGCTCCTTCCCTTCTTTTCCTTTTTTTTTCCTTTCTTTCTAGTAAGCCCACTAGGCCGTATCATTTGATGGAAAGGATAATTCCAGTATATGACTGCAAAGTTTTTTTGTAGTAATATCAATATCGAAGGTACACGTATATTTTCTTCAAATGTCTTAATCTTTTTAGTAGTTATCTAAGAAATATAGTTTTTTTTATATAAAAAAATAGATCTTAGCACGATGCAGTGGCGCATCAGATGTCAGCTTCATCTACCGGGAGATAGTTGTTTTGTGGATGGATTATAGAGAGATTCAAAATAAAATACTACTCAGAATTATTATGGTTTTGTTTCCTAGATGCGGTCTGAGAATTGTGCACATAAGCTCGTGAAGTTAAAAAGGACTTGTCTGCATTACAATCAGAATTTAAAGCTAACGCTAGCGTTTATTAAAGAGACCATTATACAAAGCTACACACTCAAGACCAATATAAAAAAGTCCGAAACAAACCCAAAAGAACTTGATGTTTTGTCATTAGCAATATGTGTGAAATTTCACTTCACATAATAATATGTGTAGTGCTCTAGAGAAGAGTAACTTTGAAGGATACCACTTTGTGCAACTCTCTCATTTTTCCATATTATGAATCTATCGACATTTATTTGATCTTTGATGTTTTCACATTAAACTTTCTCTTTTACTTCATTTGCACAATAAAACTTTTTTTGAGCTATTTCATTTCTTAGTTTCAATCTCTACATTAATAAACTCATGTGAGCATGAATCTATCTTGTCAAGAAATGTCTACATCATTTATGTAAGCAATGGTG
>JAKUCM010005852.1:0-20205 GCA_023374145.1 Lepidium sativum
AGTGAGAGTCTCTTTTTTTAGTCGAGTTTGTTTCACAACCTCTCCCAACAAGTGGTTGAGTTCCTTTGAGAAAGGGTGTTATTTTTTATTTTTAATGGAAAATCTGAAAAGTCTTGTAGATTTTCGTAGGTAATATTTTCAACAATACTGACCGGTGTTATTTTCTAAAGGCATCCAACGAAACATGTTTTCCATCACGTGTTGTCGGTTATATTTCCGTCAAAATTCCCGTTGATTTTTCCTCTGTTTTCTTGTATTGTGAAGAAATATTAATCTTAAAACAATTTTGTATTTCAAAATCTTTGATAATTGCTTAGAAAACTGCTAGACATTCACTTTTAAAAAAAAAAAAAAGAAGATTCCATGTGGAAACTACCACATTCTCATATTCTTCCCTTCAATATACATAGCCGAATAAAAGAAATTTTTACTATAGGTTGTTTTTTCACTAACCTGGAGTAAGAATAACATATTATTCACTTCACAGTAAACCATCTTGTTAACATTGTTCTAATGAACTTTAGTATTGGTACAATGGGAAAATATGTTGCTTTCACTATGAAGAAATTTAAGGACTCGACAATGTTGCTTGTCATGACATTAAAGCATCGACTTGGGAAATGGCAAGAGCCTAGTGAGAGATGCCAACAATGAAAGCTCCAACAACCTTCGACAGAACAAAAAAGGTTGGGCACTTCTCCATAATGCCCCACAGTCGGGACATATGCGCCCTCTTGCCACCCAAATGCGAGCCGCCATCCTAGCCTTTTTCTGACTAGGATCGCTCCCATAGCTTGACCGTTCGTGATCAGTATACTCAACTATGTATTTAGTGAAAAGCGAGAGTTTCCCACAACAAAAGGGCGTGGTTACGTTTAGTATGTCCCCCCTTCTTCCCGATATGCTATGGTGCCATCGGGTGAGTAGGAGCGGGTTGAGTCCGTATTACCCCAGAGCAACACCCGCGTCTCATCAGATCTATCTACTCGGTAATTCATCTGGTGACTTCACGGTCGCCAAACAAGCCCCAAGAAGCATCAAACATTTCCGATGAGATCCATGATAAATTCTTATATAGCAAGCACTAGGTCCCTGTGTGACTTTATAAAAAGTAATCAAAGGTAAGATCAAAAAGAATATAACGCACGTAGTGGTCATTATAGCGCTTCCTTCTAATCGTAGAAAATATCTAAGAAAACCTACTACGGAACTACCGAGTAGGGGCAAAAATACGATTCGTAGATATGTAGTTTAGAGTGTGATTATAAACCTAAAATCAGACAATGACAGAGCGACCAGTGATTGATTGATTGATCTCTAAACGTCCAGAGAATGCTCGACCGAAGAAATAAGTAACTAACAAGGAAGATTTTGGTTTCCCAACTTTATTACTTAACGAGCATTTTCAGGGACTACTCTGCTTCTTCATTACTCAAGAGGGCAATTTCTCGCACAAAATAAATTTAGGGACCCATTGAAAGGTCACTAAAAGACCAAAAATAGGGACTAACCGAGCTAATGATAGAGGAAAGAACAATTTATGGCCAAATCTCATTAATTAATCATATAATAATATCATGGAAATGCTGCATTTACCCATATATAAGAACAAAAAGAGAAGAACCTTGATACTAAACCAGATGAAGCCCGAGATCTTCTTGAAAAAGGCAAGATCTAGGATAACTGGCCAAGCTCCTGGAGAGAACAATGTGCATGGACCATGTCAGTAGGGATGCAGCTCTGTGGCTTGCTCTTCGGGCCTAATAGGTGGTGCTATCACACCCTTCTTAAAAAAACGTACATGTAACTCCCACGTCATATGGGTCCGCCCCCGAATTATTTTATGTCTCTTTTTTTAGTCGAGTTTGTTTCACAACCTCTCCCAACAAGTGGTTGAGTTCCTTTGAGAAAGGGTGTTATTTTTTATTTTTAATGGAAAATCTGAAAAGTCTTGTAGATTTTCGTAGGTAATATTTTCAACAATACTGACCGGTGTTATTTTCTAAAGGCATCCAACGAAACATGTTTTCCATCACGTGTTGTCGGTTATATTTCCGTCAAAATTCCCGTTGATTTTTCCTCTGTTTTCTTGTATTGTGAAGAAATATTAATCTTAAAACAATTTTGTATTTCAAAATCTTTGATAATTGCTTAGAAAACTGCTAGACATTCACTTTTTTTTTTAAAAAAAAAGAAGATTCCATGTGGAAACTACCACATTCTCATATTCTTCCCTTCAATATACATAGCCGAATAAAAGAAATTTTTACTATAGGTTGTTTTTTCACTAACCTGGAGTAAGAATAACATATTATTCACTTCACAGTAAACCATCTTGTTAACATTGTTCTAATGAACTTTAGTATTGGTACAATGGGAAAATATGTTGCTTTCACTATGAAGAAATTTAAGGACTCGACAATGTTGCTTGTCATGACATTAAAGCATCGACTTGGGAAATGGCAAGAGCCTAGTGAGAGATGCCAACAATGAAAGCTCCAACAACCTTCGACAGAACAAAAAAGGTTGGGCCCTTCTCCATAATGCCCCACAGTCGGGACATATGCGCCCTCTTGCCACCCAAATGCGAGCCGCCATCCTAGCCTTTTTCTGACTAGGATCGCTCCCATAGCTTGACCGTTCGTGATCAGTATACTCAACTATGTATTTAGTGAAAAGCGAGAGTTTCCCACAACAAAAGGGCGTGGTTACGTTTAGTATGTCCCCCCTTCTTCCCGATATGCTATGGTGCCATCGGGTGAGTAGGAGCGGGTTGAGTCCGTATTACCCCAGAGCAACACCCGCGTCTCATCAGATCTATCTACTCGGTAATTCATCTGGTGACTTCACGGTCGCCAAACAAGCCCCAAGAAGCATCAAACATTTCCGATGAGATCCATGATAAATTCTTATATAGCAAGCACTAGGTCCCTGTGTGACTTTATAAAAAGTAATCAAAGGTAAGATCAAAAAGAATATAACGCACGTAGTGGTCATTATAGCGCTTCCTTCTAATCGTAGAAAATATCTAAGAAAACCTACTACGGAACTACCGAGTAGGGGCAAAAATACGATTCGTAGATATGTAGTTTAGAGTGTGATTATAAACCTAAAATCAGACAATGACAGAGCGACCAGTGATTGATTGATTGATCTCTAAACGTCCAGAGAATGCTCGACCGAAGAAATAAGTAACTAACAAGGAAGATTTTGGTTTCCCAACTTTATTACTTAACGAGCATTTTCAGGGACTACTCTGCTTCTTCATTACTCAAGAGGGCAATTTCTCGCACAAAATAAATTTAGGGACCCATTGAAAGGTCACTAAAAGACCAAAAATAGGGACTAACCGAGCTAATGATAGAGGAAAGAACAATTTATGGCCAAATCTCATTAATTAATCATATAATAATATCATGGAAATGCTGCATTTACCCATATATAAGAACAAAAAGAGAAGAACCTTGATACTAAACCAGATGAAGCCCGAGATCTTCTTGAAAAAGGCAAGATCTAGGATAACTGGCCAAGCTCCTGGAGAGAACAATGTGCATGGACCATGTCAGTAGGGATGCAGCTCTGTGGCTTGCTCTTCGGGCCTAATAGGTGGTGCTATCACACCCTTCTTAAAAAAACGTACATGTAACTCCCACGTCATATGGGTCCGCCCCCGAATTATTTTATGTCTCTTTTTTTAGTCGAGTTTGTTTCACAACCTCTCCCAACAAGTGGTTGAGTTCCTTTGAGAAAGGGTGTTATTTTTTATTTTTAATGGAAAATCTGAAAAGTCTTGTAGATTTTCGTAGGTAATATTTTCAACAATACTGACCGGTGTTATTTTCTAAAGGCATCCAACGAAACATGTTTTCCATCACGTGTTGTCGGTTATATTTCCGTCAAAATTCCCGTTGATTTTTCCTCTGTTTTCTTGTATTGTGAAGAAATATTAATCTTAAAACAATTTTGTATTTCAAAATCTTTGATAATTGCTTAGAAAACTGCTAGACATTCACTTTTTTTTTTAAAAAAAAAGAAGATTCCATGTGGAAACTACCACATTCTCATATTCTTCCCTTCAATATACATAGCCGAATAAAAGAAATTTTTACTATAGGTTGTTTTTTCACTAACCTGGAGTAAGAATAACATATTATTCACTTCACAGTAAACCATCTTGTTAACATTGTTCTAATGAACTTTAGTATTGGTACAATGGGAAAATATGTTGCTTTCACTATGAAGAAATTTAAGGACTCGACAATGTTGCTTGTCATGACATTAAAGCATCGACTTGGGAAATGGCAAGAGCCTAGTGAGAGATGCCAACAATGAAAGCTCCAACAACCTTCGACAGAACAAAAAAGGTTGGGCCCTTCTCCATAATGCCCCACAGTCGGGACATATGCGCCCTCTTGCCACCCAAATGCGAGCCGCCATCCTAGCCTTTTTCTGACTAGGATCGCTCCCATAGCTTGACCGTTCGTGATCAGTATACTCAACTATGTATTTAGTGAAAAGCGAGAGTTTCCCACAACAAAAGGGCGTGGTTACGTTTAGTATGTCCCCCCTTCTTCCCGATATGCTATGGTGCCATCGGGTGAGTAGGAGCGGGTTGAGTCCGTATTACCCCAGAGCAACACCCGCGTCTCATCAGATCTATCTACTCGGTAATTCATCTGGTGACTTCACGGTCGCCAAACAAGCCCCAAGAAGCATCAAACATTTCCGATGAGATCCATGATAAATTCTTATATAGCAAGCACTAGGTCCCTGTGTGACTTTATAAAAAGTAATCAAAGGTAAGATCAAAAAGAATATAACGCACGTAGTGGTCATTATAGCGCTTCCTTCTAATCGTAGAAAATATCTAAGAAAACCTACTACGGAACTACCGAGTAGGGGCAAAAATACGATTCGTAGATATGTAGTTTAGAGTGTGATTATAAACCTAAAATCAGACAATGACAGAGCGACCAGTGATTGATTGATTGATCTTTTAACGTCCAGAGAATGCTCGACCGAAGAAATAAGTAACTAACAAGGAAGATTTTGGTTTCCCAACTTTATTACTTAACGAGCATTTTCAGGGACTACTCTGCTTCTTCATTACTCAAGAGGGCAATTTCTCGCACAAAATAAATTTAGGGACCCATTGAAAGGTCACTAAAAGACCAAAAATAGGGACTAACCGAGCTAATGATAGAGGAAAGAACAATTTATGGCCAAATCTCATTAATTAATCATATAATAATATCATGGAAATGCTGCATTGACCCATATATAAGAACAAAAAGAGAAGAACCTTGATACTAAACCAGATGAAGCCCGAGATCTTCTTGAAAAAGGCAAGATCTAGGATAACTGGCCAAGCTCCTGGAGAGAACAATGTGCATGGACCATGTCAGTAGGGATGCAGCTCTGTGGCTTGCTCTTCGGGCCTAATAGGTGGTGCTATCACACCCTTCTTAAAAAAACGTACATGTAACTCCCACGTCATATGGGTCCGCCCCCGAATTATTTTATGTCTCTTTTTTTAGTCGATTTTGTTTCACAACCTCTCCCAACAAGTGGTTGAGTTCCTTTGAGAAAGGGTGTTATTTTTTATTTTTAATGGAAAATCTGAAAAGTCTTGTAGATTTTCGTAGGTAATATTTTCAACAATACTGACCGGTGTTATTTTCTAAAGGCATCCAACGAAACATGTTTTCCATCACGTGTTGTCGGTTATATTTCCGTCAAAATTCCCGTTGATTTTTCCTCTGTTTTCTTGTATTGTGAAGAAATATTAATCTTAAAACAATTTTGTATTTCAAAATCTTTGATAATTGCTTAGAAAACTGCTAGACATTCACTTTAAAAAAAAAAAAAAAAGAAGATTCCATGTGGAAACTACCACATTCTCATATTCTTCCCTTCAATATACATAGCCGAATAAAAGAAATTTTTACTATAGGTTGTTTTTTCACTAACCTGGAGTAAGAATAACATATTATTCACTTCACAGTAAACCATCTTGTTAACATTGTTCTAATGAACTTTAGTATTGGTACAATGGGAAAATATGTTGCTTTCACTATGAAGAAATTTAAGGACTCGACAATGTTGCTTGTCATGACATTAAAGCATCGACTTGGGAAATGGCAAGAGCCTAGTGAGAGATGCCAACAATGAAAGCTCCAACAACCTTCGACAGAACAAAAAAGGTTGGGCACTTCTCCATAATGCCCCACAGTCGGGACATATGCGCCCTCTTGCCACCCAAATGCGAGCCGCCATCCTAGCCTTTTTCTGACTAGGATCGCTCCCATAGCTTGACCGTTCGTGATCAGTATACTCAACTATGTATTTAGTGAAAAGCGAGAGTTTCCCACAACAAAAGGGCGTGGTTACGTTTAGTATGTCCCCCCTTCTTCCCGATATGCTATGGTGCCATCGGGTGAGTAGGAGCGGGTTGAGTCCGTATTACCCCAGAGCAACACCCGCGTCTCATCAGATCTATCTACTCGGTAATTCATCTGGTGACTTCACGGTCGCCAAACAAGCCCCAAGAAGCATCAAACATTTCCGATGAGATCCATGATAAATTCTTATATAGCAAGCACTAGGTCCCTGTGTGACTTTATAAAAAGTAATCAAAGGTAAGATCAAAAAGAATATAACGCACGTAGTGGTCATTATAGCGCTTCCTTCTAATCGTAGAAAATATCTAAGAAAACCTACTACGGAACTACCGAGTAGGGGCAAAAATACGATTCGTAGATATGTAGTTTAGAGTGTGATTATAAACCTAAAATCAGACAATGACAGAGCGACTAGTGATTGATTGATTGATCTCTAAACGTCCAGAGAATGCTCGACCGAAGAAATAAGTAACTAACAAGGAAGATTTTGGTTTCCCAACTTTATTACTTAACGAGCATTTTCAGGGACTACTCTGCTTCTTCATTACTCAAGAGGGCAATTTCTCGCACAAAATAAATTTAGGGACCCATTGAAAGGTCACTAAAAGACCAAAATAGGGACTAACCGAGCTAATGATAGAGGAAAGAACAATTTATGGCCAAATCTCATTAATTAATCATATAATAATATCATGGAAATGCTGCATTTACCCATATATAGGAAAAAAAAGAGAAGAACCTTGATACTAAACTAGATGAAGCCCGAGATCTTCTTGAAAATGGGAAGCTCTAGGATAACTGGCCAACCTCCTGGAGAGAACAATGTGCATGGACCATGTCAGTAGGGATGCAGCTCTGTGGCTTGCTCTTCGGGCCTAATAGGTGGTGCTATCACACCCTTCTTAAAAAAACGTACATGTAACTCCCACGTCATATGGGTCCGCCCCCGAATTATTTTATGTCTCTTTTTTTAGTCGAGTTTGTTTCACAACCTCTCCCAACAAGTGGTTGAGTTCCTTTGAGAAAGGGTGTTATTTTTTATTTTTAATGGAAAATCTGAAAAGTCTTGTAGATTTTCGTAGGTAATATTTTCAACAATACTGACCGGTGTTATTTTCTAAAGGCATCCAACGAAACATGTTTTCCATCACGTGTTGTCGGTTATATTTCCGTCAAAATTCCCGTTGATTTTTCCTCTGTTTTCTTGTATTGTGAAGAAATATTAATCTTAAAACAATTTTGTATTTCAAAATCTTTGATAATTGCTTAGAAAACTGCTAGACATTCACTTTTAAAAAAAAAAAAAAGAAGATTCCATGTGGAAACTACCACATTCTCATATTCTTCCCTTCAATATACATAGCCGAATAAAAGAAATTTTTACTATAGGTTGTTTTTTCACTAACCTGGAGTAAGAATAACATATTATTCACTTCACAGTAAACCATCTTGTTAACATTGTTCTAATGAACTTTAGTATTGGTACAATGGGAAAATATGTTGCTTTCACTATGAAGAAATTTAAGGACTCGACAATGTTGCTTGTCATGACATTAAAGCATCGACTTGGGAAATGGCAAGAGCCTAGTGAGAGATGCCAACAATGAAAGCTCCAACAACCTTCGACAGAACAAAAAAGGTTGGGCCCTTCTCCATAATGCCCCACAGTCGGGACATATGCGCCCTCTTGCCACCCAAATGCGAGCCGCCATCCTAGCCTTTTTCTGACTAGGATCGCTCCCATAGCTTGACCGTTCGTGATCAGTATACTCAACTATGTATTTAGTGAAAAGCGAGAGTTTCCCACAACAAAAGGGCGTGGTTACGTTTAGTATGTCCCCCCTTCTTCCCGATATGCTATGGTGCCATCGGGTGAGTAGGAGCGGGTTGAGTCCGTATTACCCCAGAGCAACACCCGCGTCTCATCAGATCTATCTACTCGGTAATTCATCTGGTGACTTCACGGTCGCCAAACAAGCCCCAAGAAGCATCAAACATTTCCGATGAGATCCATGATAAATTCTTATATAGCAAGCACTAGGTCCCTGTGTGAATTTATAAAAAGTAATCAAAGGTGAGATCAAAAAGAATATAACACACGTAGTGGTCATTATAGCGCTTCCTTCTAATCGTAGAAAATATCTAAGAAAACCTACTACGGAACTACCGAGTAGAGGCAAAAATACGATTCGTAGATATGTAGTTTAGAGTGTGATTATAAACCTAAAATCAGACAATGACAGAGCGACCAGTGATTGATTGATTGATCTCTAAACGTCCAGAGAATGCTCGACCGAAGAAATAAGTAACTAACAAGGAAGATTTTGGTTTTCCAACTTTATTACTTAACGAGCATTTTCAGGGACTACTCTGCTTCTTCATTACTCAAGAGGGCAATTTCTCGCACAAAATAAATTTAGGGAGCCATTGAAAGGTCACTAAAAGACCAAAAATAGGGACTAACCGAGCTAATGATAGAGGAAAGAACAATTTATGGCCAAATCTCATTAATTAATCATATAATAATATCATGGAAATGCTGCATTGACCCATATATAGGAAAAAAAAGAGAAGAACCTTGATACTAAACCAGATGAAGCCCGAGATCTTCTTGAAAATGGGAAGATCTAGGATAACTGGCCAACCTCCTGGAGAGAACAATGTGCATGGACCATGTCAGTAGGGATGCAGCTCTGTGGCTTGCTCTTCGGGCCTAATAGGTGGTGCTATCACACCCTTCTTAAAAAAACGTACATGTAACTCCCACGTCATATGGGTCCGCCCCCAAATTATTTTATGTCTCTTTTTTTAGTCGAGTTTGTTTCACAACGTCTCCCAACAAGTGGTTGAGTTCCTTTGAGAAAGGGTGTTATTTTTTATTATTTTTTATTTTTAATGGAAAATCTGAAAAGTCTTGTAGATTTTCGTAGGTAATATTTTCAACAATACTGACCGGTGTTATTTTCTAAAGGCATCCAACGAAACATGTTTTCCATCACGTGTTGTCGGTTATATTTCCGTCAAAATTCCCGTTGATTTTTCCTCTGTTTTCTTGTATTGTGAAGAAATATTAATCTTAAAACAATTTTGTATTTCAAAATCTTTGATAATTGCTTAGAAAACTGCTAGACATTCACTTTAAAAAAAAAAAAAAAAAGAAGATTCCATGTGGAAACTACCACATTCTCATATTCTTCCCTTCAATATACATAGCCGAATAAAAGAAATTTTTACAATAGGTTGCTTTTTCACTAACCTGGAGTAAGAATAACATATTATTCACTTCACAGTAAACCATCTTGTTAACATTGTTCTAATGAACTTTAGTATTGGTACAATGGGAAAATATGTTGCTTTCACTATGAAGAAATTTAAGGACTCGACAATGTTGCTTGTCATGACATTAAAGCATCGACTTGGGAAATGGCAAGAGCCTAGTGAGAGATGCCAACAATGAAAGCTCCAACAACCTTCGACCAGACAAAAAAGGTTGGGCCCTTCTCCATAATGCCCCACAGTCGGGACATATGCGCCCTCTTGCCACCCATATGCGAGCCGCCATCCTAGCCTTTTTCTGACTAGGATCGCTCCCATAGCTTGACCGTTCGTGATCAGTATACTCAACTATGTATTTAGTGAAAAGCGAGAGTTTCCCACAACAAAAGGGCGTGGTTACGTCCAGTATGTCCCCCTTCTTCCCGATATGCTATGGTGCCATCGGGTGAGTAGGAGCGGGTTGAGTCCGTATTACCCCAGAGCAACACCCGCGTCTCATCAGATCTATCTACTCGGTAATTCATCTCGTGACTTCATGGTCGCCAAACAAGCCCCAAGAAGCATCAAACATTTCCGATGAGATCCATGATAAATTCTTATATAGCAAGCACTAGGTCCCTGTGTGAATTTATAAAAAGTAATCAAAGGTGAGATCAAAAAGAATATAACGCACGTAGTGGTCATTATAGCGCTTCCTTCTAATCGTAGAAAATATCTAAGAAAACCTACTACGAAACTACCGAGTAGGGGCAAAAATACGATTCGTAGATATGTAGTTTAGAGTGTGATTATAAACCTAAAATCAGACAATGACAGAGCGACCAGTGATTGATTGATTGATCTCTAAACGTCCAGAGAATGCTCGACCGAAGAAATAAGTAACTAACAAGGAAGATTTTGGTTTTCCAACTTTATTACTTAACGAGCATTTTCAGGGACTACTCTGCTTCTTCATTACTCAAGAGGGCAATTTCTCGCACAAAATAAATTTAGGGAGCCATTGAAAGGTCACTAAAAGACCAAAAATAGGGACTAACCGAGCTAATGATAGAGGAAAGAACAATTTATGGCCAAATCTCATTAATTAATCATATAATAATATCATGGAAATGCTGCATTGACCCATATATAGGAAAAAAAAGAGAAGAACCTTGATACTAAACCAGATGAAGCCCGAGATCTTCTTGAAAATGGGAAGATCTAGGATAACTGGCCAACCTCCTGGAGAGAACAATGTGCATGGACCATGTCAGTAGGGATGCAGCTCTGTGGCTTGCTCTTCGGGCCTAATAGGTGGTGCTATCACACCCTTCTTAAAAAAACGTACATGTAACTCCCACGTCATATGGGTCCGCCCCCAAATTATTTTATGTCTCTTTTTTTAGTCGAGTTTGTTTCACAACGTCTCCCAACAAGTGGTTGAGTTCCTTTGAGAAAGGGTGTTATTTTTTATTATTTTTTATTTTTAATGGAAAATCTGAAAAGTCTTGTAGATTTTCGTAGGTAATATTTTCAACAATACTGACCGGTGTTATTTTCTAAAGGCATCCAACGAAACATGTTTTCCATCAAGTGTTGTCGGTTATATTTCCGTCAAAATTCCCGTTGATTTTTCCTCTGTTTTCTTGTATTGTGAAGAAATATTAATCCTAAAACAATTTTGTATTTCAAAATCTTTGATAATTGCTTAGAAAACTGCTAGACCTTCACTTTTTTTTTAAAAAAAAAAAGAAGATTCCATGCGGAAACTACCACATTCTCATATTCTTCCCTTCAATATACATAGCCGAATAAAAGAAATTTTTACTATAGGTTGTTTTTTCACTAAACTGGAGTAAGAATAACATATTATTCACTTAACAGTAAACCATCTTGTTAACATTGTTCTAATGAACTTTAGTATTGGTACAATGGGAAAATATGTTGCTTTCACTATGAAGAAATTTAAGGACTCGACAATGTTGCTTGTCATGACATTAAAGCATCGACTTGGGAAATGGAAAGAGCCTAGTGAGAGATGCCAACAATGAAAGCTCCAACAACCTTCGACCAGACAAAAAAGGTTGGGCCCTTCTCCATAATGCCCCACAGTCGGGACATATGCGCCCTCTTGCCACCCATATGCGAGCCGCCATCCTAGCCTTTTTCTGACTAGGATCGCTCCCATAGCTTGACCATTCGTGATCAGTATACTCAACTATGTATTTAGTGAAAAGCGAGAGTTTCCCACAACAAAAGGGCGTGGTTACGTCCAGTATGTCCCCCTTCTTCCCGATATGCTATGGTGCCGTCGGGTGAGTAGGAGCGGGTTGAGTCCGTATTACCCCAAAGCAACACCCGCGTCTCATCAGATCTATCTACTCGGTAATTCATCTGGTGACTTCATGGTCGCCAAACAAGCCCCAAGAAGCATCAAACATTTCCGATGAGATCCATGATAAATTCTTATATAGCAAGCACTAGGTCCCTGTGTGAATTTATAAAAAGTAATCAAAGGTGAGATCAAAAAGAATATAACGCACGTAGTGGTCATTATAGCGCTTCCTTCTAATCGTAGAAAATATCTAAGAAAACCTACTACGGAACTACCGAGTAGGGGCAAAAATACGATTCGTAGATATGTAGTTTAGAGTGTGATTATAAACCTAAAATCAGACAATGACAGGCGACCAGTGATTGATTGATTGATCTCTAAACGTCCAGAGAATGCTCGACCGAAGAAATAAGTAACTAACAAGGAAGATTTTGGTTTCCCAACTTTATTACTTAACGAGCATTTTCAGGGACTACTCTGCTTCTTCATTACTCAAGAGGGAAATTTCTCGCACAAAATAAATTTAGGGAGCCATTGAAAGGTCACTAAAAGACCAAAAATAGGGACTAACCGAGCTAATGATAGAGGAAAGAACAATTTATGGCCAAATCTCATTAATTAATCATATAATAATATCATGGAAATGCTGCATTGACCCATATATAGGAACAAAAAGAGAAGAACCTTGATACTAAACCAGATGAAGCCCGAGATCTTCTTGAAAATGGGAAGATCTAGGATAACTGGCCAACCTCCTGGAGAGAACAATGTGCATGGACCATGTCAGTAGGGATGCAGCTCTGTGGCTTGCTCTTCGGGCCTAATAGGTGGTGCTATCACACCCTTCTTAAAAAAACGTACATGTAACTCCCACGTCATATGGGTCCGCCCCCGAATTATTTTATGTCTCTTTTTTTAGTCGAGTTTGTTTCACAACCTCTCCCAACAAGTGGTTGAGTTCCTTTGAGAAAGGGTGTTATTTTTTATTATTTTTTATTTTTAATGGAAAATCTGAAAAGTCTTGTAGATTTTCGTAGGTAATATTTTCAACAAAACTGACCGGTGTTATTTTCTAAAGGCATCCAACGAAACATGTTTTCCATCACGTGTTGTCGGTTATATTTCCGTCAAAATTCCCGTTGATTTTTCCTCTGTTTTCTTGTATTGTGAAGAAATATTAATCTTAAAACAATTTTGTATTTCAAAATCTTTGATAATTGCTTAGAAAACTGCTAGACCTTCACTTTTTTTTTTTAAAAAAAAAGAAGATTCCATGCGGAAACTACCACATTCTCATATTCTTCCCTTCAATATACATAGCCGAATAAAAGAAATTTTTACTACAGGTTGTTTTTTCACTAAACTGGAGTAAGAATAACATATTATTCACTTAACAGTAAAACATCTTGTTAACATTGTTCTAATGAACTTTAGTATTGGTACAATGGGAAAATATGTTGCTTTCACTATGAAGAAATTTAAGGACTCGACAATGTTGCTTGTCATGACATTAAAGCATCGACTTGGGAAATGGCAAGAGCCTAGTGAGAGATGCCAACAATGAAAGCTCCAACAACCTTCGACAGAACAAAAAAGGTTGGGCCCTTCTCCATAATGCCCCACAGTCGGGACATATGCGCCCTCTTGCCACCCATATGCGAGCCGCCATCCTAGCCTTTTTCTGACTAGGATCGCTCCCATAGCTTGACCGTTCGTGATCAGTATACTCAACTATGTATTTAGTGAAAAGCGAGAGTTTCCCACAACAAAAGGGCGTGGTTACGTCCAGTATGTCCCCCCTTCTTCCCGATATGCTATGGTGCCATCGGGTGAGTAGGAGCGGGTTGAGTCCGTATTACCCCAGAGCAACACCCGCGTCTCATCAGATCTATCTACTCGGTAATTCATCTGGTGACTTCACGGTCGCCAAACAAGCCCCAAGAAGCATCAAACATTTCCGATGAGATCCATGATAAATTCTTATATAGCAAGCACTAGGTCCCTGTGTGAATTTATAAAAAGTAATCAAAGGTGAGATCAAAAAGAATATAACGCACGTAGTGGTCATTATAGCGCTTCCTTCTAATCGTAGAAAATATCTAAGAAAACCTACTACGGAACTACCGAGTAGGGGCAAAAATACGATTCGTAGATATGTAGTTTAGAGTGTGATTATAAACCTAAAATCAGACAATGACAGAGCGACCAGTGATTGATTGATTGATCTCTAAACGTCCAGAGAATGCTCGACCGAAGAAATAAGTAACTAACAAGGAAGATTTTGGTTTCCCAACTTTATTACTTAACGAGCATTTTCACGGACTACTCTGCTTCTTCATTACTCAAGAGGGCAATTTCTCGCACAAAATAAATTTAGGGAGCCATTGAAAGGTCACTAAAAGACCAAAAATAGGGACTAACCGAGCTAATGATAGAGGAAAGAACAATTTATGGCCAAATCTCATTAATTAATCATATAATAATATCATGGAAATGCTGCATTGACCCATATATAGGAACAAAAAGAGAAGAACCTTGATACTAAACCAGATGAAGCCCGAGATCTTCTTGAAAATGGGAAGATCTAGGATAACTGGCCAACCTCCTGGAGAGAACAATGTGCATGGACCATGTCAGTAGGGATGCAGCTCTGTGGCTTGCTCTTCGGGCCTAATAGGTGGTGCTATCACACCCTTCTTAAAAAAACGTACATGTAACTCCCACGTCATATGGGTCCGCCCCCGAATTATTTTATGTCTCTTTTTTTAGTCGAGTTTGTTTCACAACCTCTCCCAACAAGTGGTTGAGTTCCTTTGAGAAAGGGTGTTATTTTTTATTATTTTTTATTTTTAATGGAAAATCTGAAAAGTCTTGTAGATTTTCGTAGGTAATATTTTCAACAAAACTGACCGGTGTTATTTTCTAAAGGCATCCAACGAAACATGTTTTCCATCACGTGTTGTCGGTTATATTTCCGTCAAAATTCCCGTTGATTTTTCCTCTGTTTTCTTGTATTGTGAAGAAATATTAATCTTAAAACAATTTTGTATTTCAAAATCTTTGATAATTGCTTAGAAAACTGCTATACCTTCACTTTTTTTTTTAAAAAAAAAAGAAGATTCCATGCGGAAACTACCACATTCTCATATTCTTCCCTTCAATATACATAACCGAATAAAAGAAATTTTTACTATAGGTTGTTTTTTCACTAAACTGGAGTAAGAATAACATATTATTCACTTAACAGTAAACCATCTTGTTAACATTGTTCTAATGAACTTTAGTATTGGTACAATGGGAAAATATGTTGCTTTCACTATGAAGAAATTTAAGGACTCGACAATGTTGCTTGTCATGACATTAAAGCATCGACTTGGGAAATGGCAAGAGCCTAGTGAGAGATGCCAACAATGAAAGCTCCAACAACCTTCGACAGAACAAAAAAGGTTGGGCCCTTCTCCATAATGCCCCACAGTCGGGACATATGCGCCCTCTTGCCACCCATATGCGAGCCGCCATCCTAGCCTTTTTCTGACTAGGATCGCTCCCATAGCTTGACCGTTCGTGATCAGTATACTCAACTATGTATTTAGTGAAAAGCGAGAGTTTCCCACAACAAAAGGGCGTGGTTACGTCCAGTATGTCCCCCTTCTTCCCGATATGCTATGGTGCCATCGGGTGAGTAGGAGCGGGTTGAGTCCGTATTACCCCAGAGCAACACCCGCGTCTCATCAGATCTATCTACTCGGTAATTCATCTGGTGACTTCACGGTCGCCAAACAAGCCCCAAGAAGCATCAAACATTTCCGATGAGATCCATGATAAATTCTTATATAGCAAGCACTAGGTCCCTGTGTGACTTTATAAAAAGTAATCAAAGGTAAGATCAAAAAGAATATAACGCACGTAGTGGTCATTATAGCGCTTCCTTCTAATCGTAGAAAATATCTAAGAAAACCTACTACGGAACTACCGAGTAGGGGCAAAAATACGATTCGTAGATATGTAGTTTAGAGTGTGATTATAAACCGAAAATCAGACAATGACAGAGCGACCAGTGATTGATTGATTGATCTCTAAACGTCCAGAGAATGCTCGACCGAAGAAATAAGTAACTAACAAGGAAGATTTTGGTTTCCCAACTTTATTACTTAACGAGCATTTTCAGGGACTACTTTGCTTCTTCATTACTCAAGAGGGCAATTTCTCGCACAAAATAAATTTAGGGAGCCATTGAAAGGTCACTAAAAGACCAAAATAGGGACTAACCGAGCTAATGATAGAGGAAAGAACAATTTATGGCCAAATCTCATTAATTAATCATATAATAATATCATGGAAATGCTGCATTTACCCATATATAGGAAAAAAAAGAGAAGAACCTTGATACTAAACTAGATGAAGCCCGAGATCTTCTTGAAAATGGGAAGATCTAGGATAACTGGCCAACCTCCTGGAGAGAACAATGTGCATGGACCATGTCAGTAGGGATGCAGCTCTGTGGCTTGCTCTTCGGGCCTAATAGGTGGTGCTATCACACCCTTCTTAAAAAAACGTACATGTAACTCCCACGTCATATGGGTCCGCCCCCGAATTATTTTATGTCTCTTTTTTTAGTCGAGTTTGTTTCACAACGTCTCCCAACAAGTGGTTGAGTTCCTTTGAGAAAGGGTGTTATTTTTTATTATTTTTTATTTTTAATGGAAAATCTGAAAAGTCTTGTAGATTTTCGTAGGTAATATTTTCAACAATACTGACCGGTGTTATTTTCTAAAGGCATCCAACGAAACATGTTTTCCATCACGTGTTGTCGGTTATATTTCCGTCAAAATTCCCGTTGATTTTTCCTCTGTTTTCTTGTATTGTGAAGACATATTAATCCTAAAACAATTTTGTATTTCAAAATCTTTGATAATTGCTTAGAAAACTGCTAGACCTTCACTTTTTTTTTAAAAAAAAAAAGAAGATTCCATGCGGAAACTACCACATTCTCATATTCTTCCCTTCAATATACATAGCCGAATAAAAGAAATTTTTACTATAGGTTGTTTTTTCACTAAACTGGAGTAAGAATAACATATTATTCACTTAACAGTAAACCATCTTGTTAACATTGTTCTAATGAACTTTAGTATTGGTACAATGGGAAAATATGTTGCTTTCACTATGAAGAAATTTAAGGACTCGACAATGTTGCTTGTCATGACATTAAAGCATCGACTTGGGAAATGGCAAGAGCCTAGTGAGAGATGCCAACAATGAAAGCTCCAACAACCTTCGACCAGACAAAAAAGGTTGGGCCCTTCTCCATAATGCCCCACAGTCGGGACATATGCGCCCTCTTGCCACCC
Organism: Lepidium sativum; assembly: GCA_023374145.1. Lineage (NCBI taxonomy): Eukaryota > Viridiplantae > Streptophyta > Magnoliopsida > Brassicales > Brassicaceae > Lepidium > Lepidium sativum. Next base: position 17,343 of record JAKUCM010005852.1, read on the forward strand.
ATATGCGAGCCGCCATCCTAGCCTTTTTCTGACTAGGATCGCTCCCATAGCTTGACCGTTCGTGATCAGTATACTCAACTATGTATTTAGTGAAAAGTGAGAGTTTCCCACAACAAAAGGGCGTGGTTACGTCCAGTATGTCCCCCTTCTTCCCGATATGCTATGGTGCCATCGGGTGAGTAGGAGCGGGTTGAGTCCGTATTACCCCAAAGCAACACCCGCGTCTCATCAGATCTATCTACTCGGTAATTCATCTGGTGACTTCATGGTCGCCAAACAAGCCCCAAGAAGCATCAAACATTTCCGATGAGATCCATGATAAATTCTTATATAGCAAGCACTAGGTCCCTGTGTGAATTTATAAAAAGTAATCAAAGGTGAGATCAAAAAGAATATAACGCACGTAGTGGTCATTATAGCGCTTCCTTCTAATCGTAGAAAATATCTAAGAAAACCTACTACGGAACTACCGAGTAGGGGCAAAAATACGATTCGTAGATATGTAGTTTAGAGTGTGATTATAAACCTAAAATCAGACAATGACAGAGCGACCAGTGATTGATTGATTGATCTCTAAACGTCCAGAGAATGCTCGACCGAAGAAATAAGTAACTAACACGGAAGATTTTGGTTTCCCAACTTTATTACTTAACGAGCATTTTCAGGGACTACTCTGCTTCTTCATTACTCAAGAGGGCAATTTCTCGCACAAAATAAATTTAGGGAGCCATTGAAAGGTCACTAAAAGACCAAAAATAGGGACTAACCGAGCTAATGATAGAGGAAAGAACAATTTATGGCCAAATCTCATTAATTAATCATATAATAATATCATGGAAATGCTGCATTGACCCATATATAGGAACAAAAAGAGAAGAACCTTGATACTAAACCAGATGAAGCCCGAGATCTTCTTGAAAATGGGAAGATCTAGGATAACTGGCCAACCCCCTGGAGAGAACAATGTGCATGGACCATGTCAGTAGGGATGCAGCTCTGTGGCTTGCTCTTCGGGCCTAATAGGTGGTGCTATCACACCCTTCTTAAAAAAACGTACATGTAACTCCCACATCATATGGGTCCGCCCCCGAATTATTTTATGTCTCTTTTTTTAGTCGAGTTTGTTTCACAACCTCTCCCAACAAGTGGTTGAGTTCCTTTGAGAAAGGGTGTTATTTTTTATTATTTTTTATTTTTAATGGAAAATCTGAAAAGTCTTGTAGATTTTCGTAGGTAATATTTTCAACAAAACTGACCGGTGTTATTTTCTAAAGGCATCCAACGAAACATGTTTTCCATCACGTGTTGTCGGTTATATTTCCGTCAAAATTCCCGTTGATTTTTCCTCTGTTTTCTTGTATTGTGAAGAAATATTAATCTTAAAACAATTTTGTATTTCAAAATCTTTGATAATTGCTTAGAAAACTGCTAGACCTTCACTTTTTTTTTTTAAAAAAAAAAGAAGATTCCATGCGGAAACTACCACATTCTCATATTCTTCCCTTCAATATACATAGCCGAATAAAAGAAATTTTTACTATAGGTTGTTTTTTCACTAAACTGGAGTAAGAATAACATATTATTCACTTAACAGTAAACCATCTTGTTAACATTGTTCTAATGAACTTTAGTATTGGTACAATGGGAAAATATGTTGCTTTCACTATGAAGAAATTTAAGGACTCGACAATGTTGCTTGTCATGACATTAAAGCATCGACTTGGGAAATGGCAAGAGCCTAGTGAGAGATGCCAACAATGAAAGCTCCAACAACCTTCGACAGAACAAAAAAGGTTGGGACCTTCTCCATAATGCCCCACAGTCGGGACATATGCGCCCTCTTGCCACCCATATGCGAGCCGCCATCCTAGCCTTTTTCTGACTAGGATCGCTCCCATAGCTTGACCGTTCGTGATCAGTATACTCAACTATGTATTTAGTGAAAAGCGAGAGTTTCCCACAACAAAAGGGCGTGGTTACGTCCAGTATGTCCCCCCTTCTTCCCGATATGCTATGGTGCCATCGGGTGAGTAGGAGCGGGTTGAGTCCGTATTACCCCAGAGCAACACCCGCGTCTCATCAGATCTATCTACTCGGTAATTCATCTGGTGACTTCACGGTCGCCAAACAAGCCCCAAGAAGCATCAAACATTTCCGATGAGATCCATGATAAATTCTTATATAGCAAGCACTAGGTCCCTGTGTGACTTTATAAAAAGTAATCAAAGGTAAGATCAAAAAGAATATAACGCACGTAGTGGTCATTATAGCGCTTCCTTCTAATCGTAGAAAATATCTAAGAAAACCTACTACGGAACTACCGAGTAGGGGCAAAAATACGATTCGTAGATATGTAGTTTAGAGTGTGATTATAAACCTAAAATCAGACAATGACAGAGCGACCAGTGATTGATTGATTGATCTCTAAACGTCCAGAGAATGCTCGACCGAAGAAATAAGTAACTAACAAGGAAGATTTTGGTTTTCCAACTTTATTACTTAACGAGCATTTCAGGGACTACTCTGCTTCTTCATTACTCAAGAGGGCAATTTCTCGCACAAAATAAATTTAGGGAGCCATTGAAAGGTCACTAAAAGACAAAAAATAGGGACTAACCGAGCTAATGATAGAGGAAAGAACAATTTATGGCCAAATCTCATTAATTAATCATATAATAATATCATGGAAATGCTGCATTGACCCATATATAGGAACAAAAAGAGAAGAACCTTGATACTAAACCAGATGAAGCCCGAGATCTTCTTGAAAATGGGAAGATCTAGGATAACTGGCCAACCTCCTAGAGAGAACAATGTGCATGGACCATGTCAGTAGGGATGCAGCTCTGTGGCTTGCTCTTCG
>JAKUCM010005853.1:0-35479 GCA_023374145.1 Lepidium sativum
CCTTCAATCCGGGTTATGGTGGCCATCAATTTTTAAAGACTGCCAAGAGTTCGTATCCAGATGTGATTGCTGCCAAAGAATGGGCAGTATAAGCAAGAGGAATGAGATGCCGCAGAATCCGATCTTGGAGATAGAAGTGTTTGACTGTTGGGGAATCGATTTCATGGGACCATTTAAGCCTCCTTCTTTAGGAAACAGTTACATTTTGGTTGCTGTGGATTATGTCTCTAAATGGGTAGAAGCTATCGCAGCTCCTACAAACGATGCAAGGGTGGTACTTAAACTCTTCAAACACATTATATTTCCCAGATTTGGTGTGCCAAGAGTTGTGATTAGCGATGGAGGATCCCATTTTGTCAACAAGGTTTTCAAAAATTTGCTTAGGAAACATGGGGTTAAACACAAAGTGGCGACTCCCTATCATCCTCAAACCAGCGGACAAGTTGAAGTCTCTAATAGACAAATCAAATCGATTTTGATGAAGATAGTTGGGCTGTCAAAACGTGATTGGGCCGCCAAATTGGATGATACTCTTTGGGCCTATAGGACTGCTTTCAAAACACCTATTGGCCGCACACCTTTTCAATTGCTCTATGGAAAATCCTGCCATTTACCAGTTGAGATAGAGTACAAGTCAATTTGGGCAACCAAACTCTTGAATTTCGATATCAAGACAGCACAAGAAAAGAGGCAGATGGACCTACATGAACTCGAAGAGATCAGACTCGAAGCATATGACAGCTCAAAAGCATACAAGGATCGAACAAAAGCAGCTCACGACAAAAAGATCCAGCGGAAAACAATCAAAGTTGGTGATCAAGTGCTTCTCTTTAACTCAAGACTCAAGCTATTTCCCGGAAAGTTGCGATCAAAGTGGTCTGGTCCGTTCAAAGTATTACAAGTTTTACCTTATGGAGCAGTCACTTTAGCCAATAGCAATGGAGAAGGATTCACTGTAAACGGTCATAGAGTAAAGCCTTACTTGGCCAATAGCACGATTCCCGAGGGAACTTCGGTTCTGCTCGATGAACCACCTCCTCTCCAATAAAAAGGAGGAAAGTCGAGCTTGAGACTATAAACAAGCGCAGTTGGGAGGCAATCCCAAAGGTATCCTCTGTATATACATTCAATTTCTTCCTTTTCGCATATTTCCTTACAAATTTGCTATTTTTCCATTTTTTCATACATCTATTTCGACTTACATGCACTTGGAAGGTTTTTTGGGTCTCTTTTGCAGGAAATGGGGCCCACATGGGACAAGTAGGGTCAAAACCGACAAGATGGGACAACACTCGACCACGCCTGGTCGAGTGTCCCACTCGAGCATCAGCCAGCTTTTGGCAGACTGACACTCGACCAAACCTGCTCGAGTGTCAGGCTCGAGCGTCCCGCCTTCATGCCTATTCACATGCCTCCAATCCTATAACTGCCAAAAGCTGAGAAAGGGGAGACATTTACTCCGAAAAATGGGTTAAATCTTTCTTTAATGCAATATCTTTTCCATTTAATTCAAAAAGATTTGATTTAATCCAAGTTCAAATTTTGAATTTGAAAAGGCTCCCCCTTGTTTTTCTCCTCTATAAAAGGAGGAGGAGCCTCTCTCCTTCCATTCATACGAAATACATTCTCTCTCTAACATTTCTCTCTAGTTGTTCTCTCTTTTACAGAAGCAAATCATCTCTCTTTTTGTTCATCCACTACACTCGATCACCTCTGCTCGAGTGTCTTGTTCGAGTGTCCGCACATTTGCTCTTCCTCCGACCTACTTTCACCATGACAGACGGAAAATCCAACAAAGTCAACCTCCTCCGCCTCAGAGCCAAAAATAATGCTCGATCAAGAAGCAATCCTTCCCAAGGAGAGTCTTCCATGGCCGCATGCAGACCCGGCAGAAAGGAGAAGAGGAGGATGGAAGTGCAATCTGAGAATGAGTCGGAAGAAAGAGGAGAATACATGGATGAAGACGAATTGGACTCGGACCTTGCTGCTGAAACACTCCGTGAAGATGGATATGGCGAAAGAGAAGCAGCAGAAGCAAGAGAGATAATTCTTGCCGGAAAAAGAGAGAAAGAGATGAAGGAGAGGCATAACTCGGCAAGAGCACTAAGCGATCTGCGGAGGATGGATTTTCTAGGTACCCGCTATCCATGCAAGAAAGCGCTGACCGCAATGGGGATAACAAGGAATGTAGATCTCATGCTGCAAAATTGTGGGCTGTCCACATTTGTGCAATATCCGCAAAGAGCATACAAGGAAGAGGCTCTTCAGTTTTTGGCGACGGTTCAAATCGTTCTATACGATGCTGAAAACGAGAGTCTCCAAGAAAAGCAAGGTGGCGGTTACATCTTCTTTGCAATAAGAGGAAGGGACTATCGAATGACATTCAAAGCACTTAGGGACCTCTTCGAGTTCCCAAAGGCCGAGTCCGAAAATTATGGACCCGATTTTGATAGAGCTGAGTTGGATGATGTGTGGAGGTCGATTGCATCAACAAGGAGCAGATTCTCATCCTCCCGATCTAAGGCATCACTGATCCGAAACCCGGCATTGAGGTATTTTTGAACAATCCTAGCAAATACATTTTTCTCACGTTTTACTACTGGAACAATTAATCTAGGAGAAATGGAGATGTTGGTGACTGCTCTTAAAGACATTGTTGGTACAAAGACCGACGGATCCCCAATTATTGGAGATCGAAACAATGCTGGATTAACCATCCAGTTTGCTAACCAATTAGTCACATACCGAGATTGGGCAAGGGATAAAAAAACTGGAGGACGTGATGGAAAGATCACCATTGGCGGACTTATCACATGCATTCTGGAAAGGTGCAATGTGCCAACCGATGAGACACAATGGGCTGACCCTCGGTTCATGAACATCGATCATTTAAGGAGGAGTCAATTCTTGGCTACGACGGAAGTTCGAGGTAAGCTCCTTTACTCTTTCCATCATTTACTTAGACCAAACGCTTTTCTACTCTTGCCAAACAGGGAGTACACGACAATAAGAATGGGGCAAAACACGGATTTCAACCCGCCTCTAGAAGCCTTGTACGATCCCAATGACCCTCAGCAGAGTTCATCACCAACAAACAGCGATGAGGTGAATCCCGAGGCATATTGTTTTAAAGAATACACGATGCCACCTCGTCAAGGAGAACCAATCCGAGAAGCACACAAGCACATAGGCTTGTTGCAGAAAATGAACAAATGGTTGATGAAGAAGGTGAAGAAGCTGACTGCTAGCGACGAAGCTAGAAGGCAAGAAAACGATGATCTAAGTAGAAGAGTTGCAGCTCTAGAAATGAACAGCGGACCACCACCACCACCACCAACTATTCGCCCAAGAAGAGCCTCCATATCCACGGATCGTGAGAGGCAACACCAACCAGCACCAGCTAGACGCTCCTCAGCAAATCCCGCAGCCTTCTCATATAGAAGACCATTCGATGCAGCTGGAGCAAGCTCGAGCCAACCACTCGAGCACCAATCAGTCGAGCATTCCGAACACTCGACGGACACGCTCGAGCAAGCTGAGCTCGAGCGTCAAAGGCATAATGACTACTACATGGAGCTCATGCGAAATGTGGCATCCGATTACTGGAATCATTAAGAGGTACAAAAACCCCTTCCTTTCATTATAAATACCATTGCATATTTTTTTTGACTTGCTTTTACATTTCCTTTACTTGGCTTGCTTTTGCATATTTTTCACTTGACTTGCTGGTCTAGGATCCTCTTTCGGACTTTTATACACACAAGGGACTGTGTGATTTAAGTTTGGGGGAGGGTTCTAGAGGATATTTAACTTTGTTTTCTGTGGTTCTTAGTTTTCATTCTTGCATTTGATCATTTGCATCACATCTAAGGCATAGAAAAACCAAAAAAATTTGAAAAAAAATCGAAAATGCATAAGTCAAAAACAGAGTGTTCATGTAGTTGCATTGCATTCATATAGGATTGATTCTAGAGTTTCGGGAATCATCTTGCTAGATAGGTAGGCTTGCTAGGTTGATTGGCTAGTAACCATAGTGAACTCTTAGACTTGCGTTTTTCCCTCTTGAACACTGATTGGTAGATCATTGACCTTTGAAACCGATACTTAGGTTGTGTCTCGAAAAGAACCTGATTTGTTACCTCATAATCGAATTCTATTTTCCAAATTAGGGGCTTGAGATACATTGCATAAGATCCATCCTTAGGTTCAGCTAGCCAAGTAAAAAGAAAAGCATAACGTGCATATAGAATCATCCTTCTCAAAACTCGGCTCAAAATATATGGTCTAAGATAAACGGGGATTGTGCGTAAACCCGTACCTTCTTGTGTTCATCAATAAAACCATTTCGATATCGCCTAAAATGAACCGGGACTGTGCGTAAACCCGTACTTTTTTCGCGTCTCATTGATAAAGCTAATACATCGATGCCTAAGGTGAACCGGGACTGTGCGTAAACCCGTACTTTTTCGTGCTTCATTGATAAAGCTAAAAGCCAATGAAAACGAGTAAGGAGTTGAGAAGTGATCGAAAATGCTTAAACCATTAGTGACTAGCTGAATTTGAGGAAGTTGAATCCCAAGGTCTTTGATCAATAGCCCCTCTTGCGGACTGCACATAAGAGAAATAGGTTTCGAATCTGAGTTTCTTAAGAGACCAACTAAGTGTTAGGGAATATTCGGTCTTGATGCTAAGCCTTGATGAAAGTAAATTGTGGTTCTTACAAAAGAATGAGGTTTCACTTGTGGATTACGGTTTTTCAGTTTGGTGTGTCATTTGTTTAAGTAAGATGTTCCCATTGTCAGCAACTTCTCTTCCTTCTTAGTTCGATGCATATTTGCTTGAGGGCAAGCAAAGACTAAGTTTGGGGGAGTTGATGTGTCTGCATTTTACCACATTTTAGGACCATTATTTAGCATGTTTTGCATTCATACTTGCATTCTTATCATTGTTTTAGGTTCTTTTTAGCATAATTTGCATTATTAGTGTCGGGCATTGCATACATTGCATAAAAGGGACTTTTAGGTACTTTTTGGAGCTTATCACGGAGTGATTCGGAGTACAAGAAGACCAATGAGGAATCGACTGGCCTAAGGATGAAGTTCAAGATGCAAAATAGAAGATTTGTCACTCGAGTCTCCGACACTCGAGCATGACACTCGACCATCACTTGGTCGAGTGACTTTACGAGCCAGAAGTAAGACTTTGGACGAAGATTGAATCTTTGGGCTTCTCTGCGAAAAAGGCCCATCAAAAGCCCCTTTGTGAAGCCCAATTATCTTTTAGTTCTTTTCTATTTTTCTTTCTTAGGGAAATTTCCTTTTAACTTTTAAAAGGAAATTCCCATTTTTCTTTCAAGGGAATTTTTCCCTTTTTCTCTTTAAGTATTTTTCCTTTTTCTTTAAGATCTTTTGATCTATAAATTGTACTAAGATTTCTACTTTCAAAATACAATATTTTCTAGCAAATTTCGAGTCTCATATTTTCACTAAGGCATTTACGATTTTTTTAGCTTTAAGTTTTATGCAATTGATTTTCGATTTTAAATCTTTGTTTTATTTCATGAATTCTGAGTAAGTTAGTCTAGGGTTCTTGAGGAAAGGGTGAGATTAGGGGAAAACTTAGGGATTTCTAGATTTGTTTATGTTTAATTAAGGTCTTAGATCTCTTTTGTTTAAGTGTCCTTAATGCTTGTTTCTTTCTGATCAATTAAAATTCGATCTCTTGGTGAATCCCCCCGAGAGGCGTTTGGGAATCACTTGAACATGCTTAAATTAAGATAGCATCTTCCTAGCTCAAGAGATTGATTGTCTAGGGTGTTATTAGGCTTTGTAAGGTCCATACTTAAGGCCTCTTGAATTTCCAATCGTTGGGCGAGAGTCAAGTCAGGTTGTCTTTTAGGAGAGGTCCCATTGCGCGAGAGCGAATGTGATTACTTTGTGATTCATTGCTTAGAGGTCATCTAAATAGGTTGATAGATAAGTCTAGAACCCCTAGGAATACCCTAATCATTGATCCTAAACCTCGAGAACCCGTTTTTCCTCTATTGAATTTTCGTGATTTTAATACTCTGCTTTAGGTTGAGATTTCGTGTTGCACTTTATCATTAGTTTCACTATTGCTTTACTTTTAATGCTCTGTTTTTACATTTTAATACTGTGTTTCGTTTTTAGCATTTTGTTTTAAGATTTCGTTATCACCTAGGATAGATAAACCACTTGCTAAAACCGAATCTGGCTTAGATTAGAATAAGTAGATTATATCTTGATTGTTTGTTACTCTCCCATTGGATTGACACCATACTGTACTGCAATTGATTAAATAGACAGTTTGGTATTTGAGAAAACACCGCAAAAACTTGTTTATCAGTAACTCATTCTTATTTTTTTCTCTATCAATACCAATCTTCTTCCGAATCCCTTCCTCTAAAACCGAGTAAGTTATATCTTCCAATGACATTGTCTTGATTGTTACGGCATTGTAAGCTTCTTTAGAATTCCATCGGTTCCCGTTTAAAGTCTCATCATAATACCCACCACTATCAAAATGTATCACAATCCTGATCATACTCTCTGCAATATAAAACAAACATAAGAAACACAAGTTATGCTATTTAATATTAAGATTCACTTAACAAAAAAAAGACAAATAAAAAAAAATATATATATATAACAAATCGTAAGATATCTATATATATATATATAATCTTTTGTACAATATATTTAAGCTGCAGTGCAAATATAATTTATTATCATCAATATAATTACACTAATGTATTGAAAAAATTTCTTAACAACATAATCAAACCCGAGAGTATCATCGCATCGCTTATGTGTATTCTTCCCGTTTCTTTTTGCGAATAAGAGTGAAGGCAGAACCCTCAAGAGAGAGTAGGAGAGACAGAGGCAGAGAGACAGGAGAGACAGAGACAAAGGCAGAGAGATAGCGATAAAGAGAGGGAGAGAGACGGAGAGACAGAGGTAGAGAGAAGGAGAAAGAGCAAGAGAGACATAGAGGAGGAGAGGGATACAGAGCTGGAGATGGAGCTCAAATTCGCAAACAAAGGAGATGGAGCTCACGTCGGTTTAAATTTTATGGTTCAATCACCATTAATTAGTTTACTAACCGGACCCAGATTCTTTTAATTTACATTCCTCATCCGTACAAAGAGAAGCAAAAGGTAAATGTCGAGATAATGAGTAAATTTTCCGTACGATATTATTTGAGACAATTACGGAGTACCGCAGTCATTTCGTTTGCAGTTAAGAGTAAATTAGTCATTCCCCCCGTCTAGCTTTACGAGCATGGGCGCTACTTAAAATTCCAGCATAACCTCATTTTCCGTGTGCTTCTGTTTTTTCAAATATTGACCATCAAGGATACATACCCCCGAGACCTTTTCTAGGAGGAATTTGGAAGTTTCCCATGGATTCTATTGTTCTTATAGAATGAAAAGACTGAGAAGGCTTTTACCATTAAGGATACAGACCTCGGGACCTAGTCTTGGAAGCTGAATCCGAAACGGAGGCTTGGGAATTATCTCAACAAGAAAATTGTATAAAAACTGGTGGTAATACCGAGTTAATACATTTACATAAAGGAAGGGTCTCTAGACCGTTAGGGGTGAACCCGACGTTTACCAGATTCATGTTTATGGTTGATGCCTCATGGAGGATTGAATACTTTTCATAGGTTTAGAATAGTATTGCGTTTTCTTTGAGAACGGAAGAGTAAACTTGGGAGCACAAAGTATTAGACGAAGCCTTTCTCCCCTACACTCGGAGTTTGAGGCACTTCTCTGGGCCATGATCTGTCTTAGATTTCTTCAGAACTCTGAGGTTGAGTTCCTAGTGGTTCGTTCTGAACCCGTGAGGATCATGGATTATCCTACTGTGTGGCCTACCTTCATACTGTACTTAGCTGGTTGTTCTAGATTTTTGAGTTGCTTTGCTATTCTATGCTTATTTTTTATTTTGTGTGTACATATCAGGTCGATTTCCTAGCATGTTGCGTTAGAAGGTTATATAGAAATCAAGCCTTTGTGAACAATATACCAGCTCGTTGGACCTGTTTTTAATCGTATTTGAGAAAAGTTGACAACAAAAAAAATAAAAATGTCGTATTTAAACTTATTTATTGTTAGCAGATATATAAAATATTAATAATTAATAAAACAATAGAATTATGTAAGGATAAAATAGGAAACTTAAAAATGATATCATCAACATAAATCTGAACAACGATGAAGCCCTCCTGATTGTTTAAAGTAAACAATATTTTATCCACACTTCCCCTCTCATATCTATTCTTAATTAAGAATGGTGTCAATCGCTCATACCATGCTCTTGGTGCTTGCTTCAAGCCATACAATGCTTTGTTCAGCTTGTACACATAATCAGGATGATGTGGATCTTCGAATCTTTTGGGCTGCTCCACGTATACTTCTTCTTCTAAATAATCATTTAGGAAAGCACTCTTAATGTCCATCTGAAACAACTTGAATTTCGTCTTGCATGCCATACCAAACAATAGTCTGATAGACTCTAATCAAGCTACAAGAGCAAAGATCTCATCAAAGTCAGCACCTTCAACTTTAGAGTATCCTTGAGCAACAAGTCGTGACTTGTTTCTAACTACCTTTCCTTCCTTATCAATCTTGTTCTTGAATATCCACATTGTTTCAACAATATTGACATTATTTGGATATAACACAGCTTCCCAGACATTCAGTATATTGAAGTTGCCAAGTTCTTCTTGCATAGTTACAATTCAAAACTCATCTAACAAAGCCTCCTTGTATGTTTTTGGTTGAATGTTAGAAACAAAACACACCTGCTCGATGTTTTCACTTTTCTCTAATATGGATGCTAGTAAAGCAGTGTTACCCACCAGTTCTTTGAAATTAATTTGTTGTCCTCTAGTGACTCTGTCCCCCTGAATCGCACCTATTACATCCGAAGAGGAGTGATTCCAATGAACTTGAGGCGACAAAACAGGCAACTGGACAATATCAGACACTAAGAATCTCCTGAAGATTGTACCTTATTATTTGCATTAGTCTGTTCAAACGTTAGTCTCATTGTGGAGGCATCATCGAAGACAACATTAACTGTTTCTTGAACTGTCAAGGATCACCGATTGTAAACTCGATATGCTGCACTAGAACCAGAATATCCGAGAAACATCCCTTCATCACTTCGTGAGTCGAACTTCCCCAACTGATCCTTATCATTCAAAATGTAGCAAACACAGCCAAAGACATGAAAGTAATGCACAGTTGGTGTTTCGCCTTTCCACAACTCATCGGACGTCTTTGAGGTGCCTTTACGCATGTACACACGATTGATTATGTAGCACGCTGTGTTGATTGCTTCAGCCCATTACTTTTTAGGAGCTTTACTTCCACACAACATTGCTCTAGCCATTTCCTGTAATGTCCTGTTTTTTTCTCTAAACTACACCATTCTGTTGAGGAGTCCTGGGGGCTGAGAATTGATGAGAGATTCCATGATGTTTTGTGCAGAACTTCTTAAACAGCTCATTTGCAAATTCTCCACCATGATCACTGCGAATTGACTGGATACCCTTCTTCTCAGTCTTAAGTTGCAATGCCAAAATCTTGAAACTATCTAATGTTTCACTCTTGTCACAAAGAAACCGTACCCAAGTAAAACGACTGTAGTCATCAACCATGACTAGAATGTGTCGTTTCCCAGCTATGCTTTCTACTTAAATAGGACCCATCAAATCCATATGCACTAATTCCAGCAGAACTTTGGATCTCACATCAGGAACTGACTTATGCTGAGTCTTAACGTGTTTTCCCATACTGCAAGGTCCACATACAAACGATTGATCTCCTTCAATTTTTGGCATCCCTCGAACAATTTCTTGATTAGCCAACTTGGTTATAGTTCGAAAATTCATGTGACTCAATCGTTGATGCCACATTTGAACCTCATTATCAATTTAAGCTGACAAACATTGAGTTCCAGGAACCCACATGTAACAATCATTTCCATATCGAATACCCTCCAGTTGTACCTTCCCATTACTGTCAAATGCTCGACAATTCGTCATCGTGAACAATACTTGAAAACCTGTATCACATAGCTGACTTACACTTATCAAATTTTCTTTTATGCCATCAACCAAATACACATCTTGAAGTTTAGGCTCAGAGTTACTAACGGTACTCCCCTTTCCTTGAATGTTGCCTTTAGCACCATCTCCAAAGGTAACCTTGCCACCTGTAATTTCTTCAAGCCCTTGAAGGCATTTCTGTTCTCCAGTCATGTTTCGTGAGCATCCACTATCAAATTATCAATCACTGTTTCCATTATGTGACTTGCCTCGCCCAACTGTGAATGCAACGTTGCAATATAAGTCCACTTTTCTTACCCAAATCTGATTCCTGTTTTTTTTATTAAACACAACCTTCTGCTGTCTACAGAGACGTTGAACCTTAGAATGAAAATAATAACACTGATACTTCATGTGACCAAACCTTTCGCAGTACCAGCACCCTGTAAGCTTATGCCACCCTAAGCCAAAGTATTGTGACGTATGGGGATATCCTTGTTTAGCATCATGTTTTTGATTTTGTTGTTTGTTCACCTTTTTAACAGGATTGTGTTTCTCACACGAATTTTGTTGGTCTTCTTGCTGAATAACAGATGCTTTGACAAACCTCATTTCTGATGAAAACTTACCAACATAACCCAGCCAACGATATCTTTTCTCTGTTCGGCCAACAATAAGTAAGTAGTCCAGCTCTTTTGTTCCTTTTGACAGCATCTTGATCTGCTTTAGCTGTTCTGCCAGTCTACTCTCAAGACCAATGTTCAGTGCACGAACATTTTGTAACTCCTGCCAAGTTTGATGAAGAAGAGTATCGGCTATACACTTTTCTTCTTTGAAAATGTTTATCTTCTTCTCCTGTCTCCACCAAGGATGTTACCAGAATACACATTTGATCTTCTTGAGACATATCCAGCTCATCATCTTCTGACTCTTGACCATATACTGATTTACTATCAACATCATTTTCATTATCAGAATCTTGATTATTTAGCACATCCCCATCAGATGTGACTTCAACAATTCCTAGTCTAGCAACAAAGTTGTTCAGGATATCTGTCTCATCATCATCATTTTCACTATCACTCCAAGACGTTATTGCTGACTTTCCACTTTGTTTTGAGATACATTCAGGTCTTGTATGACCATATCCCTTACACTCATAGCACTAAACTGACATTTTCTTTTTAGTTGTAGGACACATTGCTTTGAAGTGACCGTAACCTTGACATTCAAGATACTTTTTGTCTGATCTATTGTTATCTATGTCTGCTAAAGTTCGAGCTGATATTTGAAATTCTTTCCTCTGTCCTCTTTTCGCCTTTCGCATGAATTTCTTCACTATTAAACCAACTTTTTCCTCAAGGTCTTCTATAGATTCTTTTACTTTTGGCTCCTCTTCAGACACAGGAGCAATACTCTTTCCTTTCACTACCTGATCCTTCTTACGCATCTGAAGCTCCTAAGCCTGCATCATTCCTACAACTTCATCATACTTTAGGGTATTGATATTACTTGTTACCTCCAATGTAGACTTGTGGCCGTGAAATTTCTGAGGAAGACATCTCAAAGACTTTTTAACGAGCTTATTCTCCTTATATGTCTTTCCTAATACAAGAGTTTCATGAGCCATTGATGACAGCTTGCTGATGAATTCCTCAATTCCTTCATCCTCTCTCATTGTCAATGTCTCAAACTGAGAAGCAAGAATCTCAATACGAGTATTCTTGACATTGCTAGTCCCGTCATATGACACTTTTAAAATATCCCACGCTTCTTCAGCTGTTGTGTACCCCTAAACCCTTCTAAACATATTCAAATGCAAACCATTGAAAATGGCTGACATAGCTCGAGAATTCCACTTAGCCTCAGATTTTTCTTCAACAGCCCATTGTCTTTTTGGTTTCAGTCCTCCGTCCTTATCTTCAGGTGGTTACCATCCATCCTCAACAGCGGACCATGCATCAGTATCAATTCCTTTGATGACTTGCATCATCTGCACCTTCCAATAGTCATAGTTATCTAGATCTAACTTTAATGGTTTTGCCACTGCCACTAGATGCGGATTATCCATCTTTTCCAAGACCTACACCTGTAAAGATTTTTACAGAATATGCGGTGAACCGCTCTAATACCAATTCAAGATGTTAAATCCGCACACACACACTTTTGATCTTAAACTCAACAAATAGACTTTATTAAAAAGAACTTTTCTTAAAAAATTTCACTCTTTGTGCTTAACACCAAAGTCTAATCTATTCTATACAATCAAACACTCTTTGAACAATTCTTTTCTTCTCTTCAAAAGTGCTAACCCTAAACCGCTTTCTTCCAAAGCTCTTATAGGCTACTTCCTATCAACTCATTGATTCTCGGAGATCTTTCTGTCAGCTCCTTGATTCTCGGAGCTCTCTTACCAATTCCTTGATTCTCGGAGATCTTTTATCAATCCCTTGATTCTTGGAGATCTTCTTAAAGCAATATCTTCGAATATCTTCCACTCGAATCTTCATCTCTTCCTCTCACGTGTCAAGCACGTGATCGACATCAGTTGATTTCTCCTAATCTCCTATTGCTCAGCTTCCCGCATCTTCGATCTCCTTGCCATCAGTTGATTTCTCCTGATCTTATGTTGCTTTGCTTCACGTATCTTCAGAGATTTCCAAATTCGTCATAAGGTCAAGAAAGGCAAGCAGGGTGTATAGTAATCCAATTGATGGTTATCATAAGCTTGAAAAAGGAGTCGAAACTTCTCTTCCATCTCTATATTCATGTTGCATAAATAAGAGGTTGGTAGACATGTGGACCGTCAAATAGCGCCATTGCATAGTTGCAAGTAAAAAATGCATGATTGGTCGTCTCAAAATTAGTAAAACATCGTAAAAAGTCAAAGGACATGTAATGTTGCGAGTCTACAAATTTTCTACAATACCAATAGCTCTAGATAACACGAGCCAAATAAAATACTGTAACTTCGGAGCAATATCAAATTTTCATAGCTTTTCAGGAAATTGAGCCAATAGAGGTTAATGATCATGCTGAGCTAGTATCGGTTCAGATGCCAGACGATAAAAAGTTTTACATTATACTGGGCATCAGGCCTATAGCTCCATATCAATACGTCTAGAGAGGTACAAGGTGGCACGAAGAACTTTTGGATGTTACATTGATCGTCTTTCACCACATACTGCTTGAATTTTGCTTCATCTCGATGGTGTGTATGCGGATAAATTAAAAAGAAGATTGGCAACAAAAGATTCACCACCAGTAACAAAATTAGCGGTCGGAGAGGTACTGTTGGCAACCAATAATCTATATGCCATTCTTTAACAAATTAACACCATATTCTTATGATATCCAACCATAGGATAACGATGATAGAATATGGAAATATTTTGCTTTAAGCACTTGGTACAGTAAACAGTGCGGCCGTTGTATTATTTTTCAAAACATGATTAGCCAACAACGCTTGAGTAAATTATTGGATTTTATGGAACCCCAAACCACCTTTTCGCTTTGGTTAACTAATTTTCTTCCAAGAAACCCAAGATATTTTCCTCCTCTTCGAGGTTAATCACCACCAAAACCGAGATATAAGACTATCCACCATTTTCATAGAGCGAGTCATGCAAACAGAAACAAGTCATTGAATACATTGACATCGCATACAAAACTGCCTTAGCGGGAGACAAAAAATGATTATGCCAGCCATTAAGTTTTGACGCAACATTCTCTTCAATATAGCGAAATATATCTTGTTTATTTCGGCCAAATTTTTTTGTCATAATTAATAACCTGACCAGATACCGATTCATACAATTCAAAAATCTATCTAAGGCTTCAAGAATTATGCACATCAACACGAAGGAAGAACAACGAATCATTTACAAAGAGTAAATGCAAGATTACCAAACCATGTCGCGTTAATTGCAGACCACGCAGAGAACCTTGAGGTTGCACCGCATTGATCATATTATTCAGTACATCATCACAAAGTATAAATAATATGGTGACAAAGGGTCCCTTTTATGTAATATTTGTCCTGAACAGAAATAATCGTGAGAACTTTCATTTATGAGAACAGAAAATGAGACCGTGCAAAACACAACTCATTAACCATCGACGCCACTACCCGGAAAAGTTTTTTCGCCTAAGCACACCTTCTAAGAAATTCCACTCAGTGTGATTATATGCTTTATTGATATCGGTTTTGACCACTATATAAGATGTAGAGGAACTTCACTCATGACACAAAGCATGGAATGATTCATGTGCCAACATGACATTATCAAAGAAGTATTTGTCAATTATAAAATCCGCTTGATTTTCTGTTACTACCAAAGAAAAATATGGTTTGAGGCGATTCACCAGAATTTTGGATATAATCTTGTAGAAAATGTTATAGAGATTTATCGCGCAAAATACCACACCACTTCATTACCAATGCTAGACCATACATTACCAATCGAATGTGGACCATATAACTCGTCACCTTGAGGAGAAATTACGTGATTTATGCAATTTCTGGTCACCCGATTCTTTGTAGAGGCATGGAAAAAACGAGTATTTCGATCTCCTTCACCTAACCAACTGACTCGACTCTTTTGTTTCTAGTAGGTCTCCTACACATTATATGCTTCACGTAGCTCAACCCTTTAATTTTGTATGTCTTCATGCGTGCTCTATGGATTAACTTGCGTCATATCCAATTGCTGCATGAGATTCTTAATCTGAACGGCTGAGTTTGTAGAATTATTTTGCTTCCAATGTAATATGAAACGCCTGCATCTTGTTAAACGAGGAAGTAGATCCTTCCCAAGAGCGAGGTACAAAATAACTTGAATAACTTGAGTCATGGATTAGATGTAACCCAAATCTTCACAATACCTGGTCGATGATCTGATCCTCCCAACAGTAAAAATTCTGTCTCGAAAGCTGGAATTTGGCTCCCCACTCATCTAACCAGCATTGCACCGTCAACTAATTTTATTTACTTACCCGTCATATCGTTGCCCGTAAAAGGAAGGTCTTGAAGACGACACATATTAACCATATCTCGAAAATCACTGCAAGTCCACATATCACGCATAGTCTCGTCCAACTTCTCACTTGGATCTACAATCGTGTTAAAGTCACCTCGTAGCAACCATGGTCCATGGCGTGTAGTTGAAATTCATTGTAAGGTTTCCCACAAATGGGTTTGTTGACTACGGACAGAGTGACAATAAACACAAGTCAAATAAAAGGAAGACTCTTTATTATTTATTTCATAATCAATCATGTGTACATCCGACATAATTACCGAGCCCGATATGGAGATCTTCCACATTAAAGCTAAGCCACCTCCTAACCCGAGGGGAGGTATAGAATCAACATTATCATAACCTAAACTAATAGCCACATCGCAGGCCACATCATCTGTGTTTATGGTTTCCACGAGAAAGAGTATGTTTAGAGCATAAATCTAGATTATGCCCTTAAGGCGTTGAACAGTGTGGGACCTCTTCAAGCTCCAACAGTTCAAGAAGGTTATATTCATGGTAAACATGGTGGCTTATGGCCCACCGAACCTGCACCAGTGTTTGCATACTCAGCAGCAACATTAACGCCAGACAAATTAGAAGGATCATTACAAATCAGAAGATGTGTCAGTTGGGCGTGGTGACAAAGATCACAAACATTCTCCTCGTGTGTGAGAGATCCACAATGGCTGTATAAATAGCGTAATATTTCGAAATGCAATGTTAAGGTATACGTCTATTCGACAAAGTTCACCAGAGCCCTTTACTTGAACCCAGAAGGGTATCTTCACCGCCACATCACCAGACCGCCAGCATCCACTCATTAAAACTCCATGCTCTCTGCTTCAAAACTCTTTCCATCTGATCATCTGATCAAAACACAATGAGTTGAGCATTGTACGAAGATTATGTCCTCGCAAATACATCCATCTTTGTTGAAAAAGGTTCATTATTTTGCCTTTGTGTGTTGTCAATCTCTCACAATCACCCTCTGTTTTGGGATCACTCGTGTCTTTGTAAACAAGAAAAGAACAGAGCACACAGCAAGTTAATGAGTTCACGTTTCCGGTGTGGAAACGCTACGTCTTGCCGAGATTAACTCGGAATCCACTAGAAGACTTGGTTACACAAAGTCTTGGTTACACAAACCCTTGAAGCAACTGTAAACTCACAGCCACTTCCTTACACACACTTGTGTTTGTTTCTCTCTCTAGTCTCTCTTTCTGTTTTCTTACTTGCTTGCTTGCTTGTAAAAAGAGACTCAAGTCAATACATACTTATACAAGACAAAACATATTCTCAATGCCTCTGAACCTGCAACTCTGAACCTGCAACAGTTGTACCTTCTGCTGCAGCTGAAGAAGACAAAGAAACACTCTGCAAGGGCTGAGGTTAATTACTCCTCTACCCTCCCTTGTATGGTAAAATAGACATGTGAGCCCCACATGACCTCTTTAAGTTTTGACTTGAAACCTTCTATCTCTTTTAGAGACTCTTCAACACTTAGGCATATTCAACAAAACACCACCTTCCCTCAGTGTTGTTTTACTGTTTTCTTCTTCTAGACTTTGCTTGATTCCATCTCGGACTCCTGATCCCCTGATCAGACACTTGAAACCCTGAGCTTCTTCAATGCACTCAGGAATTTCGAAACTGGTAGGACCTTGGTGAAGATATATTCTGGATTGTAAATTGTAGATATGTTTGTAACTTTCACCTCTCATTCTGCTATCATGTCTCTGATAAAGTGGTGCTTTGTTGCAATGTGTTTAGTCCTCTCATGATGAACTGAGTTCTTGGACAGATCAATCACACTTTGAGAATCAGAAAACACCTCCACTGCGTCTTGTTTAACCCCAACTCGTTCATAAAACGCTTCAGCCATATGGCTTCTTTTGTTGCTTCTCTTAGGGCCATGTATTTAGCATATGTTGTAGACAGAGCCACAACATCCTGCAACATTGACTTCCAGTTAACCACATTACCTCCAACTGTAAATGTTTAGCCATTAATTGATCTCCTGCGATCTAAATCCGCAGCATAATCTGAATCAGAGTACCCTTTCACAATGAACTCTCCATCTTTCTTGAACAGCAGCCTGGTGTTTATTGTCCCTTTGATGTACCGGAGAACCCATTTCACAGCTTGCCAATGCTCCTTTAGTGGCTTGCTCATGAACCTGCTTATAACACCCACGGGATAAGCAAGATCGAGCCTTGTTCCAATCATAGAATACATGATACTTCCCACAGCATTAGCGTAAGGAACAAATTTCATCACATCAGCTTGTTCCTTTAACTCATGATCCTTTGCAGCTCTCAGTTTAAAATGTGCTCCCAGCGGGGTAAGAACAGCCTTGCACTCATCCATTTTAAACGTTTTGAGAACTTTCTGCAGATAACTTTCTTGGGATAGCTCTAGGAGATTAGCTTATCTGTCCCTTGTTATCTCCATCCCTAAGATCTTCTTTGCATCTCCCAAGTCCTTCATCTCAAACTCAGAGTTTAACCTTTTCTTCAACTTATTGATTGTGTCTTTATCCTTGGACATAATTAACATATCATCCACGTAAAGAAGTAGATATGTCATCAGCTCTGTTTTTGTTTCTTTAAAGTACACACATGTGTCATGTAAACTCCTTGAATACCCTGCAGCTTTCATGAACGAATCAAACCTTTGATTCCACAACCTTGGGGAATGTTTTAATCCATACAAGGATTCCCTTAGAAGACAAACTTTATCAGCCCCTCCTTCAACCTCATAACCCTCGGGTTGCTCCATGTAAATCACTTTATCCAAAGTTCCATGAAGGAATGTTGTTTTGACATCAAGTTGTTCCAACTCGTAGTCAATCCAAGCAACTGCGGACAACATCAACCTGATGGAAACGTGCTTGACTACCAGTGAAAAGATTTCCTCAAAATCGATTCCTTCTTTTTGTGAGTAGCCCTTGGCTACTAACCTTGCTTTGAATATTGGCTTCTCAACCCCCGGAATTCCTGATTTCCTCTTATACACCCACTTGCAGCCAATAACTCTAACATTATTTGGTCTTGTAGTCACATCCCAAAAGTGATTTTTCATATGAGAATCCATTTCCTCATCCATGTCTTCTATCCACAGTTCACTGTCTGGATCTTCAAGAGCCTCTTGATAACTTTCTGGCTCATGTAAGTCTCCATCTTCTATCATATTATATGCAAAACCTGAGTCACCAGACTCATCAAACCATCTTGTCTGTTTGATGTTTCTCCTTGCTCTACCCCGAGCTAGCTGATAATCTGTCAAGTTTTGTAGCATGCTTTCACTTTCTGATTCTGAATTAGATCCTTGTTCTGTCTCTTCCACCTGAGTGTTTCTGTCATCAGCAGTACTCTGTGTATCCCCACCTTGAACACAATCCCCTTCTTTTCCAATATGTACCAGCGAAACTGTTACCGGGAATGTTTCATTTTGTTGTGATGCTTCTGGTTCTTTACCTTGTTTCTCAACCTCTTTAAACATCACCTCTTCCTTGAAGACCACATCCTTGCTGATCACACACTTCTTGTCATCTAACAGCCAGACCCTGTACCCTTTTACACCTGATGGGTATCTAAGAAACACACCCTTCTTTGCTCTTGGATTCAACTTTCCTTGATCTGAATGGACATACACAATGCAACCAAAACTCTTCAGTGTGTTGTAGTTTGGTAAACTTCCTGTTCACAACTTCTCAGGTATCTGAAAATCAATTGCAGAGGTTGGTGACCTGTTGATAACGAAGACTGCAGTCGCTGCTGCCTCTGCCCAGAACCTTTTCTCCAAACCGGATTCACTCAACATGCTTCTGACCCTTTCGACTATTGTATTCGTTTTGCAACACCATTCTGCTGAGGCGTGTATGCATATGTCTTATGTCTAACAACTCCCTCTTGCTTGCAGAAACCATAAAATTCTTGATTACAGAACTCCAAACCATTGTTTGTCCTTAGTGTCTTCACCCTTCTGTCTGATTGATTCTCAACCATCTTCTTCCACTCAACGAATGTTCTAAATGCTTCGTCTTTTTTCTTAGGAAGTAGATCCACAATCATCAATGAAGGTTATGAAGTATTGACAGTTTCCCAGAGAATTTGTGACTGAAGGTGACCCCCAAAGATCTGAATCTATGTACTCAAGCTTTTGTTTTGTTACATGTTTGGTTGAACCAAAACTGACTCTCTTTGTTTTTCCATACACACAATCTTCACAAAACTCTACACATATCATCTTCTCAGCTTGGAAACAACCTTTCTTAGCCAACATCTCCATTCCACTTCGACTAAGATGACACAGCCATCTGTGCCAACGCTTACTCTCATATTTTGCACTTGCTGGGGAGTTTGCTTCTCCTATCAGCATTGTTCCCTGCAATATATAGAGAGTGTTTTTTCTTTTACCCTTCATCAGTGTACTGCAACCTCTGTTAACCTTAAGGATCCCATCCTTTGACTAAAACCAACACCCTGAATCCTCTAGCTTTCCCATAGAGATTAGGTTCCTAGACATTTGAGGAACATATCTGACGTTGGTAAGCAACATTGTGGTGTTATTATCATTCTTAATCCTTATGTTTCCAACTCCTTTAACTTCTGAGTGCGTTTCATTAGCCATCCTTACTCTTCCAGTCCTTATTTCATCCCGATCAGTGAACCATTCTTTCTTTGGATTCATGTGAAATGAACACCATGTATCCATGACCCACTGGTCCTCGATCTGATCTCTCACTGCTCAACACCTCTGAAACTGTGAAAGCTGCTACATCACGAGCTTGTTCAGCTGTACTTGAAGACTCACCACCTTCTGTAAGGTTACTCTTCTTCTTGTTTCTTTCCTTCCACATGTAGCACTGCTTCTTGTAATGTCCATCTTTCCCACAAATCCAACAAACTTTCTTGTCTCTGGGTTTTGTTATGCACTAGCTCTTGTTTCTTCCCATACTCTTATCTCTTCTCTGAGATATGCCTCTCTCTTGAACAAACAGACCTTTTGAGCTGCTTCTGACTTGTTTACCACTAGCACCCAGCTCAAGTATCTTAGATCCGATTGCTCCTGTTATTTCTTCAAGAGCAAGAGTGGTTTTACAGTACTTTAAAGTCTCCTTAAGCTGATCAAACGGTTTAGGTAAAGACATGAGTAACACAATAGCTTGATCCTCGTCTGGAACTGAGACTTTAACGTTCTCTAGATCTGATATCAGCTTGAAGAAATCATTAACATTATCCTCTATCGACATATTGTCCAACATCTTGTGACCATAGAGTCTTTGCTTCAAGTATATGCGATTTGGGAGTGACTTAGCCATGAACAACTGATCTAAAACCTTGATCATACCTACAGCAGTCTTTTCTTTTATGATTTTCCTCAGGACATTGTTACCCACGCTGAGAAGGATGGTAGATCTGGCCTTTGCTTGCTTCTCTCTGAGATTTATATCTTCTGGTTGTGCTATTGTAGGTACACCCTGAGGTGTGGCTTTACTTTGAGGCTTAGCCTCAGCTGTCTGTGGGACTGGAGGTTCTTCTTCTGTGGGTTGTTCTTCTTCTCCAAGTCCTTCTATCAAGCCTAGCATCTCCATGTGTGCTAACAGCTTCTCCTTCCAGAGAATATAGTCTCCTTCCCCATCAAAGCGTTCAACTTCAACTCTCCCTGAAGCCATGTGACTGAAAAACTGACAAATCTCACACCTTTATCACCAAAGACTTCACCTTTCTTTAACCTTTAGCCTTGAACACAAGCTCTGATACCAATATGTTAAAAAAGGTTCAGTATTTTGCCTTTGTGTGTTGTCAATCTCTCACAATCACTCTCTATTTTGGGATCACTCGTGTCTTTGTAAACAAGAAAAGAACAGAGCACACAGCAAATTAACGAGTTCACGTTTCCGGTGTGGAAACGCTACGTCTCGCCGAGATTAACTCGGAATCCACTAGAAGTCTTGGTTACACAAACCCTTGAAGCAACTGTAAACTCACAGCCACTTCCTTACACACACTTGTGTTTGTTTCTCTCTCTAGTCTCTCTTTCTGTTTTCTTACTTGCTTGCTTGCTTGTAAAAAGAGACTCAAGTCAATACATACTTATACAAGACAAAACATATTCCCAATGCCTTTCAACAACTCTCTGAACCTGCAACTCTGAACCTGCAACAGTTGTACCTTCTGCTGCAGCTGGAGAAGACAAAGAAACACTCTGGAAGGGCTGAGGTTAATTACTCCTCTACCCTCCCTTGTCTAGTAAAATAGTCATGTGAGCCACACATGACTTCTTTAAGCTTTGACTTGAAACCTTCTATCTCTTTTAGAGACTCATCAACATTTAGGCATATTCAACAATCTTGAAACGAGTTTTTTCCGTGACATCATTACACATAGCCGCCGTGATATTAATGGGTTCAACAACCAGATTAAGTGAGATTTCTTGCATTTGATACCGTATTATTGTTTTCGAACTATAGAAATCACTCCATACATAAAACATATGAAGAAGAGAAGGATTAAATAAGGAGAAATCAACTATTGTTTCCTTTAATTTTTTCAGTTACAACCATCTAACTTTTAAAATCTTTTATTTATTATATGATCTCTATGTTAGTTATATGCTATTGTACATTTCACACGTGACTTTGGCTTTGTACCCGAATATATAGATATATTATATATATTAAAAATGTATATAAATAGGAAGTTAATGTTTTGCCAAAACCTTTGGTATTCCGAAGAGGCAGCCAAAATTGTCACAACCTATCACTTTCTCTCTTTACTGTTCTTTTCAACAGTTGCTTTCAAATTTTAAAATATCTCAAATCCACATTACGACAAAATCACCATTCTCATATTTTAATTACAATTTGTACCTTTCAGCTTTCAGAGTTCTCTATCACCAAGAAACGCATTTCGTACATATAATTATAGAATAAAAATATGTTCTGAATAAGAGATACAAACAAAGACACATATCTTCCTCAACGAACCAAATACGATGTAAAAATCATATTTTCTCATCAGAATTTGGAAAAATTGATTCATTGTATGTAAAAAAGAGAAAGGGACTCTACCCAAGTGACAATATTAAAGAGAGAGGGGCTAAAAACTCTTTTGATAGGTTAAGGTTGTGGATAAAAGTAACCACCACGTGTCGCATTGTCATTTGGATGTTGTGACCGGAAATGTGAGAATCCTGATGATGCTGCTTCAACTGTGAACAATGGTGGTGGTGGTGGTTGTGGTCCCGGTGGCTGCGCGCTTGTTTGCCCCGGTCTTTGCCATCCCCAGTTACTCATCATCCCTTCAGCATCGCTTCTCTTTTCTGTTACTTTTCCCTGAATACAAAGACCAAACGCAGTTACAACATTGTTTCACTATCTCAGGTTTCTTTGAGGTTGTTTCCCTCTGAGTTTACCTCGATGGGATAATTAAAACTCGGGCAAGCTCCGTTCCAGTAAACACGATGGTCGGAAGATACATAAGGAAGAGGTGAATTCACAGGCTTTCCCATGACTTCATTATCTATCTGGAGTTTGTTTAAAGACAATTAGAAAACTTTTGGAGCAAAGGATTCATCAGATATTTGATCATTGGAAGGTAGTAGTTTACCCGCAAGCTCACTCCACGCTGGGTTTCATAAGTATTAGTTGAAGGGAAGTGAAAGAGCCTCCCGTTTTTCTTTGGTGTACTTCCTGAAGAAAGAGAGATTCCCAAGTTGAGATCAAGTTTGTCCTGACCACCTTCATACAGAGGAAACAATCAGAGCCTGCTTATATGACATTGAGATCAAGTGTTTACAATTGATTACCTTCTTTATTCGTCTCAGAATTGATCTCATTTTGGTATGAACTTAGCTCGAAGTTTGTGACTGCTTCCCTACCATTGGAGTTAATTGCAGCCTTGTCATAAGCCCTGTGTTTCAAAGAGGCTACTCAGAAACAGAGAAACACCATACTGGATTTGACAATTGAACTTCTTATATATATATAGAGGTTTCTGGCAAACAAGTAAAATATTCATGATCATTATAGGACCTTGCAGCTTGTACTTCGCTGTCGAACAGCCCAAGATATATATACCTGCAATTCAAGCTTCTTAAATCACCATTGCTAATTATTTTCTCTTTTGTATCATCAGCTTAACTCTTAGGGTTCATTAACTGAGCTGAGACACCATTCCTGATTTCATTTCAGGCCCTTCTCTAAAATTAAAGGTTTTTCAGATCAAAGACAAAGTTTCTCACTTTTTTCCAAGAAACTGCCCCATCCTAGCTTCCCATCTTCCACATTTATGCAATGTCACTCCTCGATACTTTGAGCTTCCCCGCGAAAAACCCGTGCTTTGACGACGTAGTATATGCACAAACTCTTCCTTGCTAAGGTTTTGCACCTGTTCAAGGATAACATTAAACTTAAGTAAGGTTGATATTCTAAAGAAGTATTATACCAAAACCAAATTTGTTTATGTCCAAACCTGTTTCATATCTTCTTCGTAATCACCGAGAGTGAAGTTGATATCAGCATCGACACCTCTGAATTTAATAGCAGCTCGATCATAAGCTCTACATACAAAACAAGCTCAGTTTTATTCGAGTATAAATTCTTAAAACAAACAACCATTCAAAAACGAATCATCTAAAATTACCTAGCTGCAGCATGAGCAGTATCGAATCCACCTATACATGAATAAAGAAGAAAGGATGAATCGAAACTTGATTCTGTCAAGAACCATGAAAATTTGATTCAAAAAAAACTAATCTTTAATATACCTAAATAGACTTGTTTGCCACAATCCCTGCAAAAAGTTGAATCAAATTTGATAAATCTCACTGGTGAAAATTGAATCGATGAATTGAATATAACCAAACGATTAAGGTTTACCAAATATGCGATTCCCATCGACCAGTTCTTCTGTAAAACGTGACTCCTCTATACTGTGAACTCCTTGACCTTGGTCCTCTCCTACTTTTTTTGACCTGAGCCGGAACCGGCGCCGGAGCTGGAGCCGGAGTCATCAATTTCTTTTCTCCGTCGCCGAAACGGTCAAAGGAGAGATCGATCCAGCTTCTAGAGCTTGATCCTTCAACACCTCCTAGATGTGCAGAGCCTCCAGTCACCGGAAAAAACTCCTTAGTCACGCCGGCCATGGAGGTGGAGGCGGGGCTTTCATCTGCTCCGTTACTGCTTCCAACTTTTAAAATATCGAAGCTGAGAGTGAAGGCTCGAGTGGAGCAAGAGTCTTCGTCTACATCGGCATTGATAACAGACGACGTCGAAGTCCCTGACTCGTCCAATCGATTCCCGGAACCGTCTGATGTTTGCCGATCCGCGTATGAGTCACCGTACTGAGTCCACTCGAGAGAATCAGCGTCTAGATTAAGATCCAACATCTTATTTGAAAATTTTCAACGGTGAAGTTACAATCAAGCTCCAAATGTTTTTTGCAGCAAACCAAATCCAGAGGCGAAAAATCAAGCAAAGCGATGAAGAATTTAATATATCGATCTTCAGCAACAACAACGATTACACAATCACAAAAACAAGAATCACTCCCTCAAACGAAGGAAACTTGACGAAGGAAATAGATGATCGGAGTGGTTTCAACGAGAAAGAAAGAGAGAGTTAAAGGAAGGAAAAATTCAAAGCCCTAGCGGTAAAGCGTCATTGAAGGGAGAAAACGAGAAAAGGAGCTTAACCGCTGGAGAAACAGTCACCGCCGGGAAGTGACTGTTAAATCAATCGGAGAGGAAGGGAGAAAGAAAGAAGGAGACGTGTGAGGGAACATTTCAGACCCCTTTTTAGAGGACGATCATAATTTATAATAATGATTTATTTTCTCTTTCTATAACTATATTGGTAATAATAAATTTAACTTATTGTTGTTGGTCCTTTTTTGGCAGTGACGTTCACCGGTTGAACCGGTATCCGGTTTCCTTTTTTGGGCATGTACTGCTTTCAGAGCAAAGTATTCAAAAGAGACAATACATCCAACAGAACAGCAACCTTTTAGTTTCGAACAAAAGAGTGATAAGCCGCATGGTATTTTGTGCATACTAATATTCCTTATTTTATCGTCTTTTTTTAATAAAATTTGTCTGATTTATAGAGATAAATTGACTCTAGCACCCGTCATAATGAGACCTAAAACGAACCAAAAATACTGTGATTTTTTACGTGAAAATAAATAAATTAATGTATTTAAACATACATAAATTGTTATTTTGGTCTTTTAATAAAGAAGGAGATGAAAAAGATAGGTATTTTGGTCTTTTGATCAAAGTCAAATGGTCAAAGTGGTATTATCGAAGATGTTGATTTGGTTTGGATTTCAATTTTATATAATTGTTGAAATGTGGAATTGGATACACTTTCGAAAATAATTACAGTTAGGAATTGCGGGTTTGCTTTCTCTATAATTTTCGTCCAATTTTATTCTATTTTGATGGTTAAAAGATTTTCGGTTTTCTAAGCACTGAAAATTTACAGTTTTGATTCTTTTGGAACGAGTTCTTTTGTTTTACAACTAGCTGATATAATATATTGAATTAGTTATGCGAAAACTATTAATATTGTTCCTTTTTTTATTAGACAATTTCGAATGGCATTGTAGTAATATACATTTTGGATCACACAAAAAGATTGAATTGCCCTCACTTTCGTCTCTTCTCTATTGATCCCTTCATTGTCCTCTATGAATGATCTAAATTTGTTTTAACCATGATTTCCCAATTTTAGTACTTTTTGGGGATTAGGCATCTAATGGAGAGGTTTAGGGTATAGTATTGAGTTTTATGTGTGATTTTAATTACTCACACAATGGAAGAATTTAAGATTTAGTATTTCTTGATTCAAGAGTTGTTATGATTATTCCATTGAGTCATTCTAAGCTTTAGTTTTAATTAATTCAAGAGGTAGAATACATTGCCTAAAGTGGAAGAAGAAAAAAGAGATCGGGTTGGAGAAGAAGAAGTAGATGAAGGCAAAATCTTTATAAGCATTGTCCTAAGTGCCTACTTTGAAAGTCCAAACTCAAATAATACCTATTTGGACAATAACCCTTAGTAGTCCACATCCAATGTTTGCATAGAATAGAATCGTATCAATTGTAGCAGATATAGTTCTTGCCTCACTGTACTATAATGTTTGAATCACATTATTAAACATTTTCTATAATAAATAGATTGAAAATCTTGTCAGGAAATTATACTTTTCCAGAAAATCAGTTTTGATACCTTCTAATATATTGAGATCGCGTAAATTAGGGTACGATTGCTCTTTCTCGGCATTGTACTAACGGCTGAGATTTCTCAATAAGGTGGGTCAATGATCCAACGGCTGGGATTGACTCAAATCTAAAGAATATTTTCTTATACACTAATCTTAAACGGGATTAAGCTTCGCATTATCCATTTTTCCAGATTATTCCGACATGTGATTCAGAAATTACCAAATATCTCCTCCATGAACATGTGTAGCACGTGGTTCTCTCTATTTTGAACAACTTGTGTATTTTATATTATTGTATTTTCTTTTCTTTTTCAGGTTTTCTTTATTTTCTGATTTTGTACTCTTTCTCTTTTATGTGGACAACATTACTTTATACATTATTGAAGTTTTCTTAAATCTATGACGATTCCGAAAATAACTTGAGAATGAATACTTATCCGTATCAGTATATTATGTTAACTTTTTTGTTTTCCTTAAAACTAATAATGATTTTTTTTTCTTTTCTTTTTTGATAAAATAATTATCTTAAACTTGAACAATAGGGATTCACATCGGTCTTGTTTTCTCAATTACATAATATATTTATATGGATAGGTTAATGAAAATAATGATACCAAACGATGAAACTAATAGTTAGATGGCAATAAATAAAGAAAATATGGAGTTACACAAAAAAACTATAACAATATAGTTAGAGGTGATAAAAAATACGGTTTATCATAATTTTAAGAAATACTAGAAGTCAAAAATGTTAGTAGTCACGTAACGTTTGTATAATCCATAATGGGTTTGAAGGATAGTTAGTTTAATGTGATAATATATGAGCTATAATGATTCTAATTGCTTACCTCCTACTTCGTTATATTTCTGTTAAAGGTAAGTCGTTATATTTCTCAATATCCTCAAGCATGATAGATACCTAGAAATTTGTATTGGAGTCTTGTGCTTGCCTACTCATCCACATGTTGTGTTTTTATTTATCCGAAAACTACTGCAATGATATCTTAAGGAAAATATTATTTTTAAAGGTGTACTAGATTACTTAACAATTATAAAAAAAAACAAAATTGTTTTCTTCAATGATTTGGTAGCCAAAAATAATATTAATATGGCCTGTGCTCAAGCTAGTTGTATAATTTGTACCATTAAAAATATCGAGATTTTAAAAGAAAGCAATGTAGAGACCTTGCCGACAAGGAAATATATGCAAGTGGATAATTAAATGTTTATTTTCAAACATAAATCATTTGGAGAAGAAGAATAAGGTTAATTTATTTCGATTGAATGCGTTGTTCGCTGAAAAATAATGTTTATGATTAGATGACTACACGTATGGGGAAATAAATGGTTGACACTAATTTGAAAGTAGATGCTCGCTCTTCTTTCAAATAGATCGATAGAGTTATTAGGAATAGGAGCCAACGAATGAGAAACGATATGAATACGCCAAACAGAACTCCATAAAAGCCAGACCACCATCGAGGTCTTTGAATAGAGATAAAGAGTGTATCGTTTTCATCACTCTAAAGACGCTAAACATATGTTAGCTTTCAGTAACAGTGCTTCTAAACTGTTGAAGTCAACAAAAATTTTGTATTTTTTTAGAAGAGACAAAATACTCGTATCTAATTCTATAAAAGTGGATAAATTTGGTATTAAAATGACCTTTTCCAATTTATAACATCTAATAAAATACTTTATTCTATTAAGTATTATAAATCAACTATTTCTAATTTTAAAAACTAAACCCTAATTGAATGTCTAAACTTCAAAACTAGTAAATCAAACTAAACATTATAAATTCAAAGGTCATTAAACCCTAATTGAATGTATAAATTCAAAGGAATGATTAAAACTAGTAAATTAAAGTACATATTAGACGCTAAACAGACCAATTCGATGGGTAACCCTAAACATGATTATAATTCTAAAACTTCAAAATAATTTATATAAATTAAGATAAGATATAAATCCAATAATTCAAAGTAAATCAAATCAAATATTATTTCTAATAGGCCTACTCAATACCTACATCCAAAAGAATAATTGTAACTCATAAAATTCAAAAGAGTGTATTAATAAAGTAATTTATAAATATGAATAAAAACTACTATTTCATAAGATTTTTTATCAAACTAAACAAGATTAAAATAATTGGCGAAAAAAATTTAGTGGGAGAAAAATTTTAGTGGGACTAAATATATTCCTTACATTACTTATAATGGTATTAAAAGTGTGATGTTGTAAAAATATTGTGATTGTTGAATAATTTGAGAAACATGTAATGGTTTGTGAAAGTTGAGGTGGATTAAATGATGTTGAAAAGACTCAACGGTGTAAAACTTAAATTTGTTGGTCACACGATGCCACATGTCATATGGTGAGTGGCTAATTTTTTATTTTTTAATTATATATGGATAGAAAATGTAGCACGTTGTCATTCCTTATTGTGATTATAATTTTTTTTTCATCTCAATTATTTGAAAACAATTATCATATAAATATTTAATATAATTTTATGAAATTTATACCAAAATTTATCATTTTTTATTTTCTATAAATAGAGACTAGTTTTACTCATTCGTGCACATGTTAGTTTTAATGCTCATGTTCTTGCCATTATTCTATTTCTAATGAATGATGTTTTTTTCCTTTGAGTTGTAGTTAACATCAAAGTTGAATTTGAGGTTATGTTCCTAATTTCATTAAAAAAGTTCATTAATGATTCGTTACTGTAAAAAAATTGACTGAGAGAGTGCTATGAATATTATAATCATTACAAAAAATTTATATTGATATGTTACAATGACACATATTTTGTCACAATATAAGAATATTGTTATAAATTTGTGATAATTTGTAAATGATTTCAATAAAAATGTCACAAATAAATATTAGTAACAAAAACGTTACAATATATTTGTGACGAACAAATCTAGTAATAGTTTTGTCGTTACAGAATAAAGTCACAATGATTCGTTACAAATAAAATCTGTTACAAAATTGTATATAAAATATCACAAATATTCATAGTTGCAATAAATTGTCATAATAATTCAATTTTTTTATAGTGAATAAGGTGTTGTAAGAATTAAATTTGTTATTGACTTAAATCGACAAAATTTTATATATAGTAAATCTATTATCTAAGCTTAACTATTTAAATAAAATGTCAATAAACTAAGCTGAGTTTCAGAAAATACATTTGTACTTTTAAATATATCTCAAAATAAAAGTGAAATCATAATTCAAAAAATGAGGCAGGTGTCGAAATTAAATCTTTGACTAGTAAAATAAATAAGTGAATATAAATTGTAAATAAATAAGTTGAATCTAACTTAATGTGGCTGATTTTTTTAAAGCTTAATCCGACTGAATTTACAAAATTTAAAATATTATTTTAGTAAAAAAATAAATAATTTTATAGATCATAAAATATCTTAATTTATAAATAAAAATTACCAAAAATTTTAACTAATGCTGAAAAGTTGAATATTAATTAAATATATTATATATAAATTAATCTTCTAAAATATTTTAGTTTTAACGTATAAAATCGAAGTAAATTTGTTCTAAAATAAAATTCATAAAACTGAAATAGAATTGATTAAATATTCAAATAAAAATAGTTTTATATAGCTGAAAATTTAGTTATGAACTTGAGTTATAGCGAAAACTGAATGGAATATCCAATATATATTAAATACAATTATATACTTAAAATTTATTTTTTATTCAAATTTTAATATTTAGATATTCAAAATTATAATCATAGATTTGATTGTATTATTTTTTATTTTGGAATAAAATAACCAATAATTCAAAATATTCTAATCTTTATTTAGATTTTAAATTTTATTAAACAACTTTTTATTAAATGTTAATTTGTTTTAATTTTGAAAAGTACATAAATTCGAATCTGATTAAAACCAAACAATTCACATAAAATTTAGTTCTAATATAACCATAGGATCATACCTGATCTCTAACGAACCGAATTCAATGTAGAAAATATGTTCGTAAGTGTTAGGTATGAAATAAAAAACATGAAAACTTGAAAATTTGATATAAATATATAAGTCTTGAATATTCATATCTAATGAGGGATACACGATAATTTTTTTGTCAATAATTGGATCGACAAAGTCCGATTTATTGCCAAAACCATACTCTAAAATTCTTTTTTCCTTCCACTTGTATCGGAGAATAATCAAACTCAGGTGGCTTGTGAATTTGTAAAGTAACAACACAATTGGACTATATGTCCTTGGTATACAAGACTTAATTATTATTTATAATAGATTATTTATTTATTTAAATATTAGTTATTAATTAAAATAATAATAAAAAATTTATGGAATTATGGAATTAGATTAAACTGTATGTATTGTGTGCAAATGGTAAGAATTTGCATAATTGTAGAATTAAGCTGAATT
Organism: Lepidium sativum; assembly: GCA_023374145.1. NCBI lineage: Eukaryota > Viridiplantae > Streptophyta > Magnoliopsida > Brassicales > Brassicaceae > Lepidium > Lepidium sativum. Next base: position 30,768 of record JAKUCM010005853.1, read on the forward strand.
TATGGAGTTATGTTATAGTTAACGAATAAAATCTTAAATGCAGATTTGTTTTTGTTCATATGTTATGGGAGATTTTCTCCAAAAGTTTTCCCTAAAGATCCTCTCAGAAGATTAGTTGGCTCCCATGAGTTTGACATTTCCCTATTGTGAATCCCACACATCCCAACATTGTTTTTGTTTTTATTCTTCTTTCAATTTTCAATTCATTCTTCTTTTAATTTTTTTATTAAAACTATTTTTTATTCTTCTTTTAATTTTATCATTTATTCATTTAGACACCAAATGTTTAGGACAGTAGTATCCTCAATAAAGGTACGACCATAAATTTATGGTCCATAATACTTACATTTCTTTTTCTTTTATATTTTTTATGATCCATAATTTCATTATATCAAAAAATAAATGATTTAGTTGGCTTGTTTTTAATTTATATAGACATGAGGTGATGAGTTCGAATCTCACCTTATTCTTTAAAAAACTTAAACTATATAACAGACATGTCGATCCAATAATTATTTGTTACCCAAAAATAAAACCACACTACCACAATTGTTTTCTTCAACTAGTATTATATTATATATGTATGTAATTGACCATAACAAATTAAACTTATCAAACTATTCAATTTGGTAAATCTATAAAACACAATGGAAAAATGTAAAAAAATAAAATACTTTAGCTAACAAAAATAGTTGAAAACATCACCAACTCTCTTTTATTGTCAACTAATATACTGACTTTTAACTCTCGCTTCTACTACTGCAGATATACGGTTTGATCCCTAATACTTTGAACATTTGTAAAGTAAATACATCACTATACCACTTGTCCTCTACAACTAACTCTCATTTAGATACATAAAACTTCTACATTTTGTTGACTTTCAATTTTAACTCATAACTTTTATTGATTCGGTTTAACTAACCATATTATTGGATGGAGAAGTGTTTTGATGAAATAGTTACATCTGTCTCTGTTATTTTTATTACATTTTTTGATAAAAAACAAATTTTAATAAAAAGGATTCATATTCAGATTACACTTTAGTTATTGAAAAAAAAAATGTCCTAATAATCAGATTTGGGAATCGTGAAACAACAAAAAAGTATGAAAGTTGAGACATTTGAGGATTTTTGTCACAACTCCAAAATGAAATAAGAATTATTCATCACCGCAAATCTCACATGTTTTTCTGTTGGTGTAGGAAAACCAACAAACTCATTTTCCTCATCCCCTCACACAAGCTATCCACAAACTCTCCCTCTTCTTCCTCCTCCTCATCTTCTTTGTTGTAGGAATACAGTTCGTCTTCATCTTCATCTTCGTCTTTGGTACTTGCATTGACCTGCATCGACCACAGTGAGGAGTTATTATCCTCTTGATTTTGAGGCACCACCGAGGAGCAATGACCGATTTATGCTCGGACTCTTCTCGAGCTCTGCTTTCTCATCAAACTTGTTGCTTTCCTCCACCTGAGATACTGCTCTCAGTTGTCCAGCAACAACCGGAGATGTGATCACAACCTGCACTCTTCCGTTATTTATATTTCCCTCACGTAATTTGAAGAGATGAAGTTAGGATTTGTAAACTATCACCTTTCCACTTTCTGCAGAGAGAAAAGGATGTTGTGTATTTCTATTCAATCTTGTTTAGAAAGGTATTTTTGTGTAGTTCTTACACAAATAGGCATTTTTTTGCCACATGTATTAATAATTTTATCCTTGCCTCGCATTCATATATTATATATTATTTACCTACTTGTATTTATCTTTAAAATAGTCTTTCTTTACTTAACACATAAGATTCAAATTATATACTCTTAACATATATTTAAATAATTAGAAAAAAAACATTCACAAACTTAAAAAAAAAATTACACAATATTCATATTCACTTGGGTTAAGTAAGTTGTGAAGATTAGAGTATAATATTTAAACATTTTTGGGTTTAAGTATCCATTGAATCATTTTATGGTACAATGTTTAATTTAATTTACCAGTTTTAATCACTCCCTTGAGTTTATACATTTATTGAGTCATTCTAGGATATATTATTTAGCTTAATTTACTAATTTCAGTAATTCAATTGGATTTACGCATCTATTAAATCATCATAGAGTATAATATTAGCTTGATTTAAAATTGTTATGATTTACACATCTCTTGGGTTTAATCATCCATTGAATTATTATAGGGTTAGTTTTTTCATAAATTCAGACATTGTTTCTCATCAGTTCAAATATTTGGGGAGAAAGTTACGTCTATTCGAAATTACTTTTGTCGACAGAGTAATGAATTTAGTGTATTTGAGATAAATTTCTTCCACAGATTAATGTTTTTTGTCCTTAGAGTAAAAATGACATTTCGTCTACAAAAGAAGAATTTCGTTCACATAATAATGAATCTTTTCCATAGCGACGTAATTTTTTTAAAAAAATTATTTGAACTGAAAATAAAAATTAACATAATATGGTATATTTAAAAACCAAAACATAAAAAACAAAGCAAAGAAAAATATTTAGAAAGATTTTAAAATCTAAAAAAGATATAATTTAAAAATAAGATATTTTAAGAAAATCGTGGAGTCAGTATAATAATTTATAATTTGTTTTGCATAAATATTTCTATAAATTAATATTTATTAGTTTATAGATAAATTTAATATTACTGTATATTAATAAAATTTTCATATTCCAATATTATGAATTTCTAGAGTTTATAAATATGCATTTTATTTTAGTCAAATGAGTTATGAGGTCAAATATATACAACCTACTTCTTCAATCCCAAAATAATTTATATTTTAGGAAAAGTTTTTCTTGTATCAAATAACATAATGTTTTCAATATTCAATACAAAATTAATTGTTATTTGTTTTGACTATTTATATTCTTTATACTAATTTTTAATTAGTTAAAATAATAATTAAATAGAATAAAAACAGTATTTTAAAATTAAAAAGCCTAAAATAAAATAGTTTTTTAAATTTATGTGATAAATTTTTAAACATAAATTATTTTGGGGGCATATGGAGTATTATTTAAGGGTAATTAACCTATTTTCTATGTTTAAAATGCGTTTTTTGTAAGCACTCTCTTAAAGTGCTTCATTTTTATTTATTTATAAAGGATTTTCATATTTAAAATATATTTTAATACACCGTAACCATCATTAAATGAAATTAAAAAGAAAAAGAAAAAAAAAGTTAAGATTAAAAATTTCAATAGACTAGGACGAGAAAAAGATCCAACTCGATCCAAAATCTTTGGAGAATGAAATCCTAGATAAGTTATCTAGCCGATGTAGAAGAAGAAGGAACCATCTTCAATCACCGCTAACCACTAGAAAAAACCATCGCTAAAAAGATCAAGATCCAAAATCACTTTGCCGTTGTCGGCTTCATCCATGTTAAAGTGCCCAAATTTAAATATCTAATCTAAATAATGCTTAATTTTATTCTATTTTATTTGAAAAGCTTAAGTTATAGATTGAATTTTACTGATTTAATAACTACTTGTTAAGAATAAAAATTTAAATAATGCCTAAATCTGTATAAAAAAGCCTAATAGCTTTATTCTCATTTATAAAAAGGAAAGTGTTGTAATGTTTTTTTTAATTTCCGTTCTAATGACAATTGGTCGACTTGAATAGGAAATAGATAGGAAAATATTCATGGATTTGTGTTTGGAATAAAAAAAAAAAAAGTGAAATAAAAATGATTACAAAAGAAGAAAATACTAAATGATTTGGGTTGCTATCAATAATGGTAAGTGGCCTTTCCCAACATGGTAAGTGGTAACCAAAGTCTTTCAACCTTAAAAGATACATAAAATATAAAATTTATAAAATTGGGAAACGTAAACTAATTTCCAATTTGGCCACTCTCAATAATGGGTCGATACCTGCTAGAGCCGGTAAGTAACCAAAGTCTTTCTTTCTTCAATCAGACAAATATTATATGTATATATTTTTAAATATTTCTGATAATGTAAGAAATCTTGTCTACCCAATAATATTGTGCCACGTACAAGATATGTCAACTTATAAAATCCGATATTTTGCCGGTCGTCTTTTGTTTTATATCTAAACACCTCCATTGCCTGATATGACACATTTAGAAGAAAAAAGTTCACACATCAAAAATCACACCGAGCAAAAGAAAATTTGATGTGATTGGTGGCAAATTTTGAAAGCCTACTTGCTTGATAATATATAGAGTAAATTAAATAGATAATGAAAAAATAAATTAAGAAATTAACATAAAGTTTCTAAAATTAAGTAATTAGCATAGCTCACGTAAGATATTTATACCAAATTAACTCTGAGATAATAATTGACTTGTTTATTTAAGAAACAAAATAGTGAATACAGGGTCTATGCATTTAATATTTTGTCTATCAATTTATTAATGGTTATGTATAAATTACCTAGTAATATATATATATATATATATATATATATATTATATGATAAAATAATAGCTAGCAATTAAGTAATGATATAACCATCTCAGAAGTTGAAGTAACTAATAGATAGGTTAACTGATAACCTAATATTTATAAAATAAAATAATAATTCTCCGTCAAATATTTTTATATTATTTAACAAATAAATTGTTAAATGTTAAATACGGTACTCATAAATATAATCATTTAGTATTACGGTTACATTTCATACTATCAACCATAAAAACATTAAATATATTTATATATG
>JAKUCM010005854.1:0-14704 GCA_023374145.1 Lepidium sativum
AAAAAAAAACAAACAGAAAGTAAAATGTAACAATTCAGATTCCAAATAAATAATTTTAAAAGAAAAAACTATATAGTTACCTTTTGTGGGATTTGCAGTTTTAACGTATTGTTTACAATAGTTTCTTCACATAAATCCTTCTGGAATCTTGAAAGTATCCGGATCATCTTCATCATTAATCCAACCAAACTTCTCAAAGAATGGACTCAATATTGATTTTGATGGGTATGAATCAATACAATGGTTCCACACATTTCCTGATGATTCTCCTGCATTTAGATCTCTTACAACTTCCCAAACACAACTATTGCACTTGAATCCTGCTCCAAAGCTGATCATGAACACTCTATCTCCTCTCTTCAGTCTCTTCTTTGCTTCCATGTATCCCAAAACATACCACAAGCTACTCGCTGATGTGTTCCCGAATCTGTGTAGTGTCATCCTCGCTGGCTCTAGATCATACTCGTTTAAGTCCAGACTGTAACCAATTGCATCAATCACTGCTTTGCCTCCTGTGTGAATACAGAAATGATCAATACCGGTTTTGAAGTTAATCCCTGCTTTGATCCCTGCTTTTGGAGCTCCTTGAGCTGTGTTTGATGCTGTTGAGCCTTTGCTTGGGTTTCTACGAAGCTTCTTGATGAGAAGACACAACATAAACCTCAAAAGTTCAGTTATAGGAAGAATCTTTGGAGTTATGACTTTGAGATTATCAACAAAAGCTCGAGTTGCTGCTTTTGGAAGAGTCTTGTCTAAGTGGATACCAACTTTGCCTATCTCGTCTTCTTTTTGAACACAAGCACCAAATGAATCATCTCTGAATCCATGATGAGTCCTTACCAAACACCTTAGCTTGAACATGGCTCTATGGCTCAAACTTCGTTTGTTTGACAAGAGAATTGCACAACCACCAGACCGGAACAAGCAATTAGCAAGGATCATTGACCTGTTGTTTCCACTGTACCAATTAGGACTAAGTGACTCAGAAGTCACAATAAGAGCAAGCTTGTTCTTATACGTTTTGAAGATGTTCTTCACAATATCAATGGAGATAACACTTGCACTACATCCCATAGCCGTCAAGTTGAATACTTTGATATCTTCTCTCATTTTGTAATGGTTAATGATCCTTGCAGATAACGAAGGTGTTGAATTGAGCATTGAGACATTGACTACGAGGATGTCTATGTCTGAAGGTGAGAGTTTGTTTCTCTTGAGAAGTTTCTCAATTGTGTCTATGTAAAACTCTTCCATCTCCGTGAGACCATCTTGTAGTGTTGGGTTTCTGTTCACGACCTTCAAAGAAGAGCCTTGGTGCGTAAGTTTGTTCTCCAATTCCAGAGCTAACAATGGCTTTGAGGAGGAACTTGTACTCGTTGAGTCGAAGATGCTTGTTTCGTAGAATGATGTCACCACTGTATTGAGAGCTTAACATACGATCATCAGATGGTTTTGTGACATTGATAATCCAATATGTAGCAGTTTTGATCTCTTTTGGAGTCTATGAGTTTCCAAAGTTGGAAGATTAGATAAGAGATGAGAAGAGAGAAGAGTACAAAGAGAAGATCCATTAATCTTTATTTTTCTAGTTTCTGGTTTTTGTGTTGGACTCTCTCTAAGTGATGTGTATTTATAAAAGCATGAAAATTTAGCAAAGATTGTTGTGGGATATATAAGAGGAGAGTGAAGCAGGAAAAAACAGCTCTCGTTTCTTGACAACTCATTCTGTCCAAAAGATTCTGTCAAAATCATTCGTAAATTTTGTAAGGGTCAATAAACTACACTTATTTAGATTGTAAAAGTTACAAGGGCCTACTCATAACTACTCATTGTAAGAAATATTGCCACAGAGTCAACGAAGACTTTTCTTTCTTCTTTGATTTTTCTTTATCGCAAAAAATCCACCAATTCGGTTTATAAACTGCATAGACACCAAAATTCGATTTACCGATGTCAAATTGAAACATGACCAACTCTCTGCTTAAACCAGTAGTCAAAATTTTCGGGTGGTAGTGGACGAAGACTTTGCCTGTTTATTTAAGTATTCATTCAATTAAATTCAGTCAGAAATTTTACACAGACAAATGCTGCAATAAGATATTGTGGATTCATTTTGTATTGGCGTTACCCTCAGAATCAGAGGAGCATTTAATTATTATGTATCAAATATGTAGAGAAATATGTGAATCTGAGTTAGAATGTGAAAATTAAAAACTCTTTTGATCATAAATCTATTTAAAAAATGTTTTAGGGTCTGATTATTATACCTAAACAAAAGTATTTCGAAACATTGAAATTAAATTAATCGTGTTTTAAGTTTGTTTTTGGCTCTCATTATTCTAAACAACCAATTTTTTGTTTGTGTAATTTTTTACTTATAGAGAGTCAAAAACCTAAACCAAAATTTATAAACTTTACAAAAAAAAATCTTACTGTTCTACAGCTAAAATATATTAAAAATTGTAATCTACAACCAAAAACCTATATTATAAATACTACATCAAAAAACTTGAAAATACAGTCGTTATTAGTAAGGTCTTTAACCATCCGAATAATATAGTAGAGATTAAGATTTTGGTAGCAAAAATAGAACTAACAAAGTACAATTCTTACACCAAAAAGTTATGCTGATTTAATTGTAATAATGTTCTGGAACCTTCCATTTAAAAACACGATTTGAACACTGAGATGTGTCAGACTTAAGTTGTGTCTTAGAATAAGATCAGACATCAACGTCGATGTGTATTAGTTTTTGCTAAGTTGAGAAAGACTTTGCTTATTGTCTATTTATTAGTTTTAATTCACGCGGAATTTTTTGGTACATTCTGACTTTTCATTTCAATGCCATCATTCATTCATTTATAATTCTATAAACATTTCTGATCAAAACTGTGTTTTTTTTGCAAATACTACAATCATCCCTATTAAGGAATATAAATAGGAGGTCGAAGTGATTGAAAACCCATACCATTTTTAGGAATTTGATTCTATGTAATTTCTATATAATTTCGTATTATAATATTTGAAATTTAAAAATTTGGATTATTGATCTGTCTTATCGATTTTATTATTTATTATGAACAAAATAACATAAATAATTCTATTTATTTGGGGAAATATCATCTTTGCTATTTTTTTCCATTTAATTTCGATTTTCAGGTAATCACATTTGTTTTATATAATATTGTTTGGAAGATAAAAAATTTGTGAGATTGATTATTGATTGATCATTAACAATCTAAACTGTTGATAAAAAAGATTATGTTTTAGTTTGAAATAAAATTCTTGTCTACAAATTCATATAGGATTCATTAGGTCTAACACACGACTGTATCGATTGACGTTTCTTAGACCAAAGTTTGAAGTTTAGGTATCAAAATGAACTCATATACATCTATATATGTTACATAAATATATGTATGGTATGAGTTAGAGGTTGTGAATGAAAGAGCAATAAAGAGATTTAGTGACATGTGAGTATAGAGAAAGAGATTTTAGGATAAAGAAAGTGTTTGTTGTATGATATATCATCTCAACTTCCACCAACTTAATTACGTTTCTTTCTTTCCTTTATTACCAAAGCCATTCATCAACGCTTATTCACGTTATTCGTGTGCGTCTACGTCATTTTATTTTCTTTCTTTTTTGCCCTCATTTTAATTAATTCATTAACCAAATTTATATTCAAAACACCAAATTCTTCTCAATCTACTGTTTAGAATGTTCCGACTAATGATTTATACATTAGAGATAATTTAGATTATATATTAGATTTTAGCAATCCAATTATTGACAAAAAACGAAAAAAATCATATTCGAAATAATTTTAAGAGGAAATACCTTTGACAAGTAAATTTTTTTGTCAATTGTTTGAGTCTCTTTTTTACATATCTTATTTCAACTCTTAGAAGTTGCGTTTAGGCCACCGACACGGTATTATTAGAAGATTAGAAAATTGACTAAAAATCAGAAATTTTTGTTATCGAAATTTCAACAGAAAAAAAAAAACTCTTTAAATGCTACTATAAAACTTACTAGTACACAGTACAAATTCACGTTTTGTATTGAGTCTTCTTATGTTATAAATGTTGCCAATATATGATCACGCGTTTACCGCAATATTGCCAATTTTGCTTTCTACATTTTCTCTTCAGCGGTTTGCAAACACTTTGTGCATGGTAGCGTTAAGAGTTCAGAGGTTAATGAAGGAGTTAATGTTCGTACGTTTTCTGGTTTGTTGCTCATTATCATCTACTTTGACTTTTCTTTTGGTTATCTAAATTATCAAACCAAAACTCTCCATGATTCCATTGTTAACATGTATATGGAGATACGAAAGATGGCTCACACTTATTATTTTAATTGAATTATTGAATCATTTGTGGAGTACTAGTGACGTGTCCTAAATATATTTTATAACAAATGATTTATAATCTGGAGACAATATATTTCGAGTTTGATCTATCTCTTATACAAAACAAAAACTTATTCTTTTTTAATCAATATTAATTTACAATTAACCGGTCTATTAGCCAAATTTTTATATAATATAAGTGGGTTATTACCTGCCACTAGACTTACTAACTTGCTATTAGACTGAATGTCACTTGCAACTGATTATTTTGAATACCTATACAAGTATATAAAAATTTTTGTTTTCGACTCATTTACATACAGAAAAAAATGGTATCCATGGATGGTATATCAATATTTATTTCGGACGAAAACATTCACAGCCATACATAGAATATAGAACGAGACAACATCAAATTCGCATTCAATATAAATCCAGCTGGATTTTCAACTATGAAGAAAGTTGTACAAAGAAAGAATAATCTCATACAAACATCGATCATGTGGTTTAAATTATGGTTATGACTTATGATGATGATGACGATAGATAGTAAGTCTGAGAGTGAGATATGTTTAAACAGCCGAAATACAGTGTAATGGAGATGTTAAGTGTGAATGAAATTAGTCTAATGAATCAAAAATAGAAGATTCAAATGTGGTACCACTGAAAAAGTTGAAGACAAAAAACAGATGAATTCTCTTATGTTCTTACCTACGGAATTCTAAAATAAATCCTCATTTATTGCTTTCTTCTTCAACTAACTACTTAACCTCCAACCACTATTCTTCCAATCATTTACATTTTTAAGCAATTAGCCCTTTTATTATGTCGGTCACCTATCAATATATTTGTCTACGCATGATTTCTAATATAATAACTCTATTTTCATTTTTCAATTTTCATTTCTAATATAGTAACACTTGTGTAGCTGCCAAGATCATCATAGTTTGGTAGTCAGAAGTCCCAAACTACTAGATCAAACTTTAGAAGTTTGCATCTTAAACATCTGAAATTCGACTCTAACTTTGATAAAAATAGAATGAGTTAGTGGAACTCGTGACAAGTTCCGTATTTATTAATATAAGATGTTGATTTCTATAGATCTACTTCGGATCTATGATATGGTAGAGTCGTACTTAAAACCGTGAACATCAAGCCACACGACACAACATGTTAAAGCATCAAATCAATACAATAAGTCAAACGAGCAAGAGTAACTTTCAAGATAACTCTCGATTAAGACATCAAATAAGTCACTTTGAATGCTTACATATGTTCCGATAAACATTAGTTGTATTCTAGTTGACTTTGAAATGTAATGGAAAAGAAAAATATATTCTATTGAAGTTAAAACGTAACAATATATATAGCTTTTTGACTATACAACTATAATATGAAGCCCGAAACACGGGCTTTAGCTGAGGACATAATGGGCCTTAAATTGAATTTATGGGCTTTACTTTGAGAAATGTTGAAGGACCCGGAAGACATTTAGTTGTGGATACGGGTACGGAAACGGATCCTCGTAGCCCAATAAACAAGTCTGAGATGTGATTATTAAGATCTTCAGGGGTAAATCTGACAATCTCAAATGACCCGACCGGGTTACTTTTAACGAAACCCGAATACCCGGGAATGATTTTCTTCGCTATGGATGTTTTGATTTCGTCTCTCAGTTTCGGGTCGGGTACGACCCAAGAGTTATGCTTCTTGTAAGCTTCGTCAAACGCTTCGTTGAATCGCCGTAGAGACTCCAATGCTTGCTTCTCCGTCGTTGAATCTCCGGGAAGTGACTTAATCACATTCCCCCATGCCTTCTTCTCGTATTTCTCAAGGTATTGACTCACTTTAACCTCGTGACTCGTCACCCAATCGTCTCCTAAAACGATCCTGAGATTCGATGTACGGACTTTGGTGACGACGTAGTGGAGATTGTTGGCGAGGAAGAGATACGAGAGAGCTGAGTCGTTGTAGAGCCGAGATTTCGCATCGATTTTGCAGAGTAAGACGAATACTAGCCACGCGAGTCTCGCCTCCATCGGAGAACGATCAATGGATCCATCGGGAATTTTTTCGTTGTTGTTTTTACCGCTGCTGAAGTAATCCTCCGGTAATGGAAGCGATACCTCTTTGAGGATGCTAACGAGCGAATCACTGTAGTCTGCAAGGAAGACGATGAAGTTCATTACATATCTCGTGAGTTGATGAACTCCACCACCAGGTATCGCTGTTTTCGATGACTCTTTCGTAATCGACGATTGAAATTTCGTCATCATCGTGTTCACGGATGATGAAAGTTTCTCTAGAGATTCAGCCGCTTGTGATCGAACGGAAGCTGTTGAATCGTAGCTGAATATCTCCTCGATTTTGGGGATTAGGTGGAAGATTGTTTGGTAAACGTCAAGTGTAGAGAAGATTTTCTCTTCAGATTTTTTGGATTTCGCTACACTAATCGGGAGAATGAAAAGGATTAACGCGCTTTGTCGAGTAATCTCGACGAAGATAGATTCAGCGATGGAGGAGGGGAAAATGTGATCGGAAAGGATTCCTTCGCCGTTAAACAGAGTGGTGATTGCTACATTCGTAACTCGCAACCATATTTTGATCTTCTTCTCCAGATTCTCCCATTCAAGCTTCTGCGTAGAGGTTAACTTCTCAAACCCTAACTTAGACAATGCTTCATTGATGATCTTTTTTCGAAATTTCTTGTAGATATTAACACATTCGTTCTCGTAACCGGAGGAGATCATGCAATTCGCTATCATCTTCAAATCCACAATAACATCTGTATCCCCAAACCCTCCTCTATTATTATCTAATTCTGATTCCGATTCATAATCAAGCTCTACTTCTGATTCAGAATCGGAAGCTGTTCCGCTTGATCTCGAAGATGTGTTGGAGCCAAAAGACAAACTGGAGACGGATTCAGGATCTAGTAACCGGCGATTGGTTTTTAAAATCCGGTAAAACTCCTTCTCCAATTGCTTCATCGCAGTACGCATCAAGTCCTGCGCTTGAGCAAGCTTTACAGAGTTTGGATTCACCACGATAGTACTCTGAATCGCGTAGTGTAACCTACCGATAACCTGGAGAAATCGTCTGCCATCTCTGCGGTTTTGAGGAGAGAAAAGAGAAGAGAGACAACAGGAAGAAGAAGAAGAGTCGTAGAGGTGTGGAGAAACCCATTGACGTATAGTAGCTTCAGCTGCCTCAACACTATCAGCGAGAAGGGACTCAGAGAAGCGTCGATGATGGTGATGTTCATGGTGCTCTTGATGTTCTTGTTGCTCTTGTTGCTCTTCCTGTTCCTGTTGTGGCCGTAATTTAACGGATTTTGATAAGGCAGAGGGTTTTAAAAGCACCATTGTTTTCTTGGGTTTGAAGAAATTGTGTGTTTGGGTATTTATTTAAACATATTCTGTTACGAAACTTCTCTGTTTTTTTCTAAGTCAAAAGTAATTTTCTATAAAAAGATTTCTGAAATTTGTTTTTATTTTTTTCTTTAGGTAATAGATTGTTGAAATTCTTACAGATATAGTTTAGAAGTTAAGTTTTTTAATTGATCATAACAATTTTTTCCTCTGTTTTTGTTCTAAAAGTACAGCTTGAAAATAAATTTGGAGGTGTGGTTACTTGTCAAATTAATAAGGTTTTTTCACATTTTGATGAATATTGAGATGATAAAGAACATAGAGAATAAGCACAGAAAAAAAGCTAGTAAGAAAGATAAACAGTGCACTCTACAACAGTCTCGAGCCCATCTGGTGTGGTTGTTGCTGTTGGGTCCCGGAGTAACCCATAAAAGTCAACAATGGCGTAACCCATCTCTCGCATTCACAAACTTACCTGTACCACCCATGACTCCAATATGAGATTCTGTTGCATCCATTCTATGTACACCAAAGAAACTGATGCTATCTTCATAACCACTACTCTCAAAACATAGCTGTGAAAGCCATAGTCTGGCTAGTTCCATCCTTGCCACGTAGAACCCTTGTGCTTTACCAAGTAGGCCGGATCCGAGTTCGTGCCCTTCGGTAAGTTCGTTGTCCATCACTGTCATTGTCCCAAACATGATCATCTGAAGAGACGAACCTGATGGGAGCTGGCCACCGTTAGCCACTGGGAGACCGTTCAAGAGGTTGTTTCCATTGTTCTGTACAATGTTGGAAGTGGTTCCGCCAAGCCGGACGAGAAAAGGGACGTTGTTGTTGTTCAGGATTCCATTGTTGTTATTGTTTGTTGGAACGCCATTACTAATAGGCAAGTATACGCCGTTGGCCTTCGCAAATGGAAGTTGGCCACTAAGGGCTGCGTTTGCAACGCCTCCAGTCACTGCACTGGCTGTCGGATTTGAGCCACCTAGTATGTCGTGCATGTAGAAAATCATGGTGTGGTCGGGAACCGAACCACCAATCGCTGACCCTGCAGCTGCATCAAGACCCGTGGCTGTGGTACCTGAACCAACATTAGGCAAAGGACCAGTGGTTGGTAGAGGCCCGGGGCCAGTAGTAGTCAAAGGACCCACACTAGTAATCAGTAAACCGGTGGTTGGTAGAGGAACAGAGCCAGGGATAGTAGCTGGACCTGTACCTGAAGCGATACCAGTTGCAGGACCTGAATTAGCAGTGGGAAAGGAGCCTGAACCAGCCGTTGGTAAAGGACCAGGACTTGTGGTAGGAAAAGGGACCAACCCCATATCTGCTTCTTCATCAAGAAGCTGAGCAGCTGAGATCAAAGTTGTGGACCAGGACGAAGAGTACGTTGTAGCCTGCCATTGACAGAAGCAAAATCAGAGACTAAGTTAGCTAATCTGAATTTGAGTTGAATTGTGTCTACTTGTCAAGTGATTATATATAGGTTCAATTTAGCAGAAAATATATATAAAAATTGAAGCTAGAAGGAGTTGATGAAATCGGAGTAGGTGACAGGTTTTCCGTAACATAAAATGAAGAAAAAATCCAACAAACTTCAGCTCTAGCTTCACCACAAGATTTTGAATGTATCAATTAAGAAGTTCCAATGATTAAACAATTCAGGTCTCTCAGCCTAATAGGGCAAGCATGCAAAGTTTCTCTTTAAATCAAGTTGAAATAAAACTTATCTACATTAATCAATCTTAACTCATTGATAAACAATCATGAGAATCTCACCTTTAACAGGTAGATATAATTTCTGACAAAGCCTCACAACAAGCTCCTCCATCCTTGATGCAGAGATCACAAAGTAGATTTTGCCAAGAAACTGATCCAAAATTTAATTTTTTCTTTCCCATCACCTCTAACACAAAGAAAGCATGGTCCAAGTTACCGCCTTTTATCAGCCCATCAACCATATTTACAAACGTTGCAGGTTTGGGGGAGTGTCTGCTTGCAAGCATTGCATTCAAAACATTCAACCCAGACTCAAAATCCCCAATACGACAAAACCCGTCAACCATCATACGGTATGTAGCTGCATTTGGCTTACAACCTTTCATCTGCATATCTGTCAGTGTTCTATAAGCCTCGGGAGCTCTACCCTCATTACAAAGATGGTTTACCAGAATGTTGTAGATCACAACATCTGGTTTTATCCGCCGTTTCTTCATCTCGCTGAGTAAAACCTTTGCCTCATCGATTTTTCCTCTCTTTCCAAGATCACTCATCAAAATCCCGTAGTTAACAAGGCCTGGTTTACACCCACGATACTCCATATCGAACAATATCTTCTTTGCTCCATTGTAATCGTCTTTACCACACAAACCTTTCATTAACAACCCAAATGTCACAACATTGGGGCGAATTCTTTTCTTAATCATATCTTCAAGCAAGCTCTTCGCCTTGTCCAGATCGTTATTTCTGCATAAGAATCCAATCAGACTATTATATGTCACCACAGTCGGTTGCACTTCCATGTCAAACATTTCATCGAACACTTCACAAGCAGCTTCCCAATCGCATTTATCAAGAGACCCTTTGATCAAAATATTAAAAGAGACCGAATTGGGACGCAAACGCATATCCTTTGCTCCGTCGAAAAAGCTTTTGGCCTTTTTCAACTCGCTATTATCTACCAGAACGTTGATGAGGGTGTTCAGAGACTGTGTCGTACGAACACAATTAAACGAAGACATTTTACGGAAAACATCGACGGCTTTATCCACCAAACCAACTTTCCCGTAATGCTGAATTAACGCCATGAAGAGGGATTCATTACAGCCGACGTTTCG
Source organism: Lepidium sativum (assembly GCA_023374145.1). Lineage (NCBI taxonomy): Eukaryota > Viridiplantae > Streptophyta > Magnoliopsida > Brassicales > Brassicaceae > Lepidium > Lepidium sativum. The sequence goes on from JAKUCM010005854.1 coordinate 10,566, forward strand.
ATAGTGGACAAGGCGAAGAATTTGATCGACAGCGTCGAAATTACGGGACTTGGCAAGCTTGTAGATAAGAGAAGAATAAGATGAGTAGTCATGTCGAAAACCCATCTCCTGGTAATGGTGGAAGAGAGAAAGAGCTTCCTCTGGGTCTTCAATTTCTTTGAGATCGGTGAGAAATGGCACTTCCTCCCATGGCTTTCTGGTGAACTTGTGAGTTGATTCATGGCTGTTGGGTTTCTTTGTTGGTTTAACAGTTCGAGATGTGTGGTAATGATGTCGGAAAACGATACAGCGACTGGTAATAAGGAGAGATGATAGTCTTCTACGCATTGGATTTGCTTCGTCTTCTTCCTTTGATCTGTTTCAGCGTTATTATGCTCAACTAGGAATAAAAATGGAACAAAATAAAATAGCATAATTACTCGAATAATCTTTTGACAATTGCGAACTTTGCAAAAATGCAAGCAAAACCTAAATAACAGAAGCAAAACCTACATAACAAGAGCATGATTGATTGACTCCACAACCGAACAAGCATGAAGGGGAGGATTGAGTTCTTGAATTTGTGCAAATAGGTCATTAAAATCTTGTAACCTATAAGCAGTTGCCGCTTTTTAAATAACTTGAAAGACTAGCCCCTGAACTTCAACAAGATGTTCTTGCGCAAATGATACATACATATACCTCTACCAGCAAGTGGGTATAATTTCTTGATCGCATTGCATATTGACTGATGTTTATCTGAAATTATTGCTAATTCTTCATCATACGGGATAACACAGTTTAGTTGGCGAAAAAATCATTCCCAAGACTCATCATTCTTGGTGTCAACTACCCCGAACACAATTGGAAATATATTAAAATTTCTATCTTGCATGGTGGCGGCAAGTAGTGTTCTTTTATATTTACCTTGCAAAAATGTGTCATCAACAACCACAACCTTCTGCATGAATGGAAATCCATGAATACTCGCATCAAATGCAGTGAAGAGAAACTTGAATTTGATGTCGTGGTCAACTTTAAGCTTTATCAGTGTGTTGGGATTCGCTCTTCTTATCAAGAATAAATATGCAGATAATTGTTCGTAACTGCTCTCCAAGGACCCTCTGACCAGCTGTCGGGCTTCCTTTAGGGTCTGATGTGTCTTCCAATATTTCATCTACAAGACAACAAACCTACATAAGCGGAATCAAAACCTACAAAACATAGGCAAAACCTACATTAGTTGAACCAAAACCTACATAACGTGGACCCAAACCTACATAAAAAACCTACCTAACGTGGACCAAAACCGACAAAAATGTACCTAACCTAACGTGAACCAAAACCTACATAACGTGGACCAAAACCTACATAACTTGAACCAAAACCTACACACAATAACCTACATAACATAACTAAAACCTACATAACATGAATCAAATAACCACTAACCTTAATTCCATAGTGTTTATTTAGACACTCAGAGAATCGTGATGATGCTATAACATCAAAATCGAAACGACGAGTTACAGCAAGAATCTTCAACCTTGTCTCCAACTCCTCTTTTGTCGGATAACATTTCCCAATGGCTAAGTCTACATCACTCAATCCTATAACCACAAACTCATCACTAGAAAATAATTCCCTTTGATTAAAACAACTGTTAATGTTCTCTCCACTACGAGTGTACTCTTCATCTCCAGAGCTGGCACCATCAAGATTTTCACAGTAGTCAAACCTGCTTATTACGTCTTCATCATATTCACCTGATTGTAGGTTTTTTTGAAAACCTATAAGACTGATATGAAAACCTACTACACTTCTTAGCTACAAACTCATGAAGATTTTTATCACAAACTACCTCTTTTCTGATTCTACATCTGATCTCTCATAAAATTCAACACAAAGATGCATTATATACCTCATTTCCTTTCTCCACAAAGATTCGTATTAACTCAGTATCAAATAAGTAAACAAGTGGTGTATCTTCAGGAAGCATTCACATTTCTTCAGTCGGCCTCCTATAACTCAGAGAAACATCATATAATCGTTCACTCATCTGAAATTGCTTGCATACCTCTTAAACTAACTCTACCAAGTTGTTTCCTGACTGAATGCGTATGAAGTTGCTCCCACACGATTTATCAACATAAAAGAACCATTTATCTTCTTCATGTCTCCATCTTCCACTAATTACTTCAACTTGATCCATTTAAAACTTGTAACAGCTCGCTGGGAAAGGTGATTAAAGATGATAAAAAAATGTGAAGTAGTTAGGTGGTATCATAAAGGTTGATGAAACATATAGACTGTTGACGGCGATACTATTAAAGGCATATGTTAAGTAGAGGTTTAATAACGAGGGTAAATTGGTCATTACATAAGACCTAGGTAACATAACAAACCACATTACATACATATCAAAACCTACAACATTACTCAAAACCTACATAACGTATAGCAAAACCTACAAGTCGTAGCAAAACCTACTACACATAGCAAAACGTACATAACGTATATCAAAACCTACTTAACTTGAACCAAAACCTACATAATGTACCATAAACTATTTCGCCTAACAAAACCTACATAACGTGATTCAAAACCTACGCAACAAACCAAAACCTACATTTACTACCGTTACTTTCCTTTTACACGTGGGTGACATGTAATTACTCATTAATGGCAGTTTTGTAATATATGTTTTTTCAAACGATAAAAGGGCAAAATAGCTTTATTTGACATTGAAAAATTAGATTTGTGATTTCAATCTTTCCGAACTAGAAATGTAATTAACTCATATTTCTAAATTAATTTAGTAATTCACCTTTTTTTAAGTAAAAGTCTGCTTTACTATAATACTTACTACTACACATCATTCATTTGTTCAACATATTTATACCGTTACATATTAATCTTGAAAGATAAAACAGCTATTGAATCCTCTATGTTTCCGTTGTTGCAGTATTCAAAATATACCAATCATCAACTTTGACTAATGATACTACGTCTACGATGCTTCTCAATTCTCATCTTGAAGATCCAAAAGATGGGAGTAGAAGCCAAGGAGAGTTATAAGCATTGTGGATTGTCTTAGTCATGGTCCTCACAGTCACAGTCTGGCCTGAAGGCTACAAGGAAAACAAAGACGCAAAAAGAAACTGTAAACACTAAGGAGATGAAGCTGGACTAGGAGATGCGCAATATTTGTTTGGTTAGAGCAATGTACCAAGGATGTGTGTTTTAAGATGGAGATGGTGCAGTTGCTGTTCTTATGGTCCCGTGATAGCATAAGTCACGTGTGGATGCTTTTCCATGTTTCTCCAAGAGCTTGTTTGGTTTTACCTAGTAGAATATGGGGTTCCAACTCAAAATCAATTGGCAATGAGTGGATTGGCCCAAGTCCTATATATATTAGAGAGATCCCTTCCAACTACCGATGTGGGATATTATTCCCTAATATTACCGCCTTCTCCTCCAGTACCCACCATGTGGTTCGTCACCTTCCATACCAAACAAAAAGAAAGAGAGGAAGGATTTTTACTTTAACCACAATAAAAGTGGCACAGACAAGGCCCTGAAACTTCATTCATACCAGTATCCCGATGCTATGTTCATGAGCCAGCTTCTTAAGTAAATATCCAACTGCCACCATCAAAGCGCGTCCTGCATACACTAAGTTGTGTGTCATTCTATTTAATCACTAGGTCATCTGTTAACAGTTTTAGGTGAATAAAATGCAATGGACGTACAAGGACATGTACCCAGTGGAACACTGCCTCCAAGGATTGGGGTGATCACAGAAGATACTGAATCAACAACTAACAACTGTAAGCGGTCCTCATTCACCGTCTGCACCTGAAATAGATACATAAAAAATTATTAACAATAAAACTAGATAAACATTAAGTGACATCGAGGAAACTGCATCTCCTAGCTAGCTTTATACCTGCGACCTCAAAGTCACCTCTAGACCTTGAAGCAAATCAAACATTGCATAGATGTCATAGACCGTGTGGCATGATATTCTGCTCAGGACTTTCTGAAAATATATGTTTCTTAACATTAAAAGATTAAGCGTTGATGATTGGCGATTAGCCAAACAAGGGGTCTATAGGCTAGTGGACAAGATTTGCCAGTATATCTACCTGTCCTGAAGC
>JAKUCM010005855.1:0-42115 GCA_023374145.1 Lepidium sativum
TTTTTATTAGAGTGCACAATCTGATATATGAAGAAAAACTAAGGAAAACTATGGATGACAAATAGAATAATATGATACCATAAACAGATTTTGAAAACGATGGCAAAATCCGTTGAGGTTCCCATAGTAAATTTTCTTGGTTGAACATTCATCAGAAATCCACAAGAAAATTTCAACATTTTATTTTTCTTCTCTCGAGCCATCTCTTTATGGTTACTCTATTACCTTATATGCGTATGTATTTTTAATAATTTATGTCAGTTTATTAGGTTGAAATTTTATTTTTTAGGCTTATATGTTAGGTTTACTAAAATTTCATAAATTTATTGTTTAATAAACTTTTCTAATGCGATTATGTCACAATTATGCCAACGAGCGCAATGCATATAGTGACGTTTTCTAATAAAACTTTGTAAGTTTTTTTTTGCATAAAAACTTATAGATATATAATGTTACCTAAAAAAAATATTCACCATTATGAAATAATGTTTCTTCATTTTCTTTACTTAAAAAATGAAGAAAATACAAAATAAAGTAACTGAAAGTAAGTAATTTTGACAAAACATTATACGATAACATGGCTGAATAAAAAAATACTATAAAGATTGAACAACACTACAAGTTAAGATGTAACAAGATAAAATATAAAATGAAGAATGCAATGCATGTCGACACATAAAAAAATTAAACTACATCTATGATTGGATTTCATAACATCATTAAATTTTTAATATATCCTGAATATATTAAGTTTATAAAAAAATAATGCAATAGATATATCATCTTTTGTATTATACTTTTCCAAAAATATTTTTTCAACTATCACGTATATATAATTTCATAATTAGTATTTTAAATATAAAAAATATCTACAGTACACTAAAAATCTATTTGAAAATTGATAGTTGAATATTAATAATATTATATTATATTTAATCAATCGACAAAATTTATTCAATCAAATATCTGATTCAGCAAATCTGTTTGCTATGACAGCTGTTCATAAGCTTTGTTCAAGCCAAATAACTTAGCGAGCCAGTGTGCATGCTTTTGTAATATATTTTTCTTTTATTTTGGTCGCAAACGGGACATAGCCTCTTAGATCTTTATCCCAATAAAAAGACGGGCATACTGTGACACCCTAATTCGAGATGCCTACGTCCGGATTCGATTCAGTTTGGCCTTGGGCGAACTAAACACTTAGTCAGTTTTAGGTTCTTTCTTTACTTAGTCGTTTTCGGGTTTTTGACAGTTTTATAAGCCCAAAACATATGCATAAACCAACTCAAGAGATTCTAGTACAACAAGTTTGCAAGAATGTTCGAATTTAAATGTGTCTAGACCTAGTTATCCCAGTCTTATTCGATCCTTCCTCCTTCTCGCCTCGGTCTCGCTCATACTTAGCCACTTTCTTGGTCTTTGGGTAAATCACCTACAATCACGCAGATTGGGTAAGCAAACGAATTTGCTTAGTGAGTCGGTCATTCCGTCCCACTAGGTCAAACCTGATATGTATCAAACAACAAGCAATCAAGTCAGAGATAGCATTATTCATGCACAGAGTCCAGCATATTCATGCTCAGAGTCCGATCAGATCTAATGCCTCGCTTACCCGAATTCACCCGAATAAACCGAAACACCAATCATGAACGGAAAACAGTACATATTCATCCAATCAATCACGCAATCCTAACCCATCTAAGACTTAATCCCACTATTGCCCAAAACAAACCTAGAATCACCTCAACGGTCCCGAAAACTCAGCTTTGCCTTAGCCTTTTCTGACACCTCTTGATGCGATTGCCAATCAGGTTACTCGGATCCAGTTTTGATCGCTCTCGATTCGGCAAAAATTGGTCTTAAAGTTCTTTCGCAATGAGTTCCGATCTTCCTTAGAGATTTCGTGATAATTTTTGGGATGCAGCAGTTTTTAGCCCTATTTATAGGGTTTTGAGTGAAAAACTCTAACCCTAATCCACCCAAGATGGGCCAAATTCGAGCCCGCCTGAATTGGATCAAGTCCAACCCGCCAGACACTCATGTCCCGGACCAACCCATGAACTGTCCAAACACTTCACTTCCTGTCAGAACACTTCACTTCCTGTCCGATCTCCCTACCTGTTCGGACACTGTCACTCCCTTTTCCGAATTTCTCGTGGCCTTGTCTGAATATCCTGCGGCCTTATCCGAATTGCTTATGGTGTTGTCCGAATGGCACTTGGCCTTGTCCGAATGACACTTGACCTTGTCCGACCAAAAAACCCCATCTTTCCGTTATTTTTCTACACAACTTCTTTGTCTCTCGAAAACCCATCCGGAATCACTCGAAGGGTCCGCTGCATGCGGGTGTTACAAGTCTCCCCCACTTCAAAGGATTCGCAATCGAATCTAGACTTGGGATGGTCTTGCGTTTTGCTTCTCAAATAACTTAGGCAAATGTTCCTTCATTCTGACTTCTGGTTTCCACGTGACCTCAATTTCCCCTACGCAGTCCTATTCGACTTGGACCATTTTGGTTTTCTTCCTTCTGTCTGCCTTGACCAGGATCCGGACTAAAACTCCTTCAACCGTCATATTTTCCCTTAGGTTCCTTGGAGGTTCAACCACGATTCGTTCTCCATTGCCTAAGCACTTCTTTAGCATCGAAACATGGAAAACGTTGTGAAACGCACGCATCCAATTCCACGGGCAGTGCTAACTTATAGACTACTTTCCCAATCATTTCCAGAATCTCATAAGGCTCCATATACCTTGGTGTTAACTTAGCTGATCGGACCGAACGCTCTTTACCCTTATATGTGACCGTCTTAAGGTAGACCAAGTCACCAACTGCGAACTCAAGTTCTTTCCTTCTCTTATTCGCATAGCTCTTTTGTCTATCCTGAGCTTGTTTCATGTTGAGCTTGACCATTCTCAACTTTTCTTTTGTGTCCTCTATGAAATCTCGCCCATATATGCTTTGCTCGCCCACTTGAGTCCAACACAAAGGGGTTCGACACGGTCGTCCGTACACTGCCTCATATGGAGACATCCCAATACTTGCGTGATAACTGTTGTTATACGCGAACTCGGCCAAAGGTAAGTGCTCATCCCACTTACCTCCACAATCCAACACACTTGCCCGCAATAAGTCCTCAAGTGTTTGGATGGTACGTTCGACTCACCATCTGTCTGCGGATGGTAAGCCGTACTCGTATGGACCCTAATCCCCAACCTAGCCTGAAGCGCTTTCCAAAACGCTGAACAGAACTTGGCATCCCGATCCGACACTATGCTTGCCGGTGCACCATGCAACCGAACAATCTCCCTTACAAAGATTTCAGCCAACTTTTCAGCTCGATCCGTCCTATTGACCGCAATGAAGTGAGCCGACTTGGTTAGTCGATCCACTATTACCCATATCGCATCCCTTTTATCACAAATGGGCAGTCCTATTATAAAGTCCATTGTGATCATGTCCCATTTCCATTCCGGGATCGGTAGGCTTTGCAATAACCCACTGGGAACTTGGTGTTCTGCCATCACCAATTGGCAAGTAGGGCATTCTGAAACCCACTTAGCCACGTCCCGCTTCATTCATGTCCAATGATAGTACCTTTTTAGATCTCGGTACATCTTGGTCGATCCAGGAGGGATAGCCAACTTAGACTGATGTGCCTCCTTAAGGATTTCTTCCCGCAATCCTTGGTCGTTTGGAACACACACTCGGCCATGAAAATCGTCCCATTATTCGAAGTCTGGTACTCGGTATTATCGTACTTTGCTACCTTGTTCAGATTTTCATCATTTTCTTGGGCAGACCGTACCTGACTTAGCCCAAAGGTTCTTCTTCAACCATTAAGGCTGCTAGACTCAACGTCCCAACCATGTTAATCAGCCATTCCATATATTTTTCTGAGTCCACGTCCACCATTTTCCTACTTAGTGCATCCGCGACTAAGTTTGCCTTACCCGGATGGTATTCTATGTCCAGGTCATAGTCCGCGATCAGTTCCATCCATCGTTTTTGCCTTAGGTTCAGGTCCGGTTGAGTGAAGATGTACTTCAAACTCTTATGATCCGTGAACACTTGGACCTTCCCACCATAACGGTAGGATCGCCATATCTTCAAGGCGAAAACCACTGCAGCCAGTTCCAAGTCATGAGTGGGGTAATTTACTTCATGCTTCCTTTACTGTCGTGATGCATAAGCAATCACCTTCCCATGCTGCATCAGTACGCAACCCAAACACATTCGTGATGCGTCCATATACACCACATAAGGCTCACTCGGTTTTGGCAAGGCCAGAACTGGAGTACTCGTTAGCATGTCCTTAAGCTTTGATAAATTCCCTTCACTCTCCTTATTCCAATTGAAAGGAACATCCTTCGCAGTGAGCTGGGTCAAAGGCTGCGCCATGCTCGCAAAGCCTTTAACAAAACGTCGGTAATACCCATCTAATCCAGGGAAACTCCTTACCTCAGATGCGTTTAAGGGTCTAGGATCTTTTCTGGGTCCATAGACACTCCCTTATCCGAGACCACATGACCCAAGAATCCAATTTCCCTTTGCCAAAAGCCGCACTTACTCAGCTTTCCGAACAGCTTGTGCTCCCTTAGCTTCCCCAAAACCGTCATTATGTGACCTTGATGTTTTTCAGGCGACTTAGAGTACACCAGAATGTCATCTATGAAGATGATCACGAATTCATCCAAGAATTCTTGGAACACATCGTTCATCAATTTCATGAAGGCTGCCAGAGCATTGGTCAGCCCGAAGGGCATGACCACGAACTCAAAGTGTCCGTATCTTGTTCGGAAGGCTATTTTCTGAACGTCAGGCTCTGCGATTGGGATCTGATGGTAACCCGAAGCCAAATCGATCTATGAGAACCAGGTAGCACCTCTGACTTGGTCCAACAACTCGTCTATCCGTGGAAGAGGGTACCCGTTCTTTACCGTTACTCGGTTCAGCCCACGATAATCTATGCACAGCCTGAAAGTGCCATCTTTCTTCTTGACGAAGAGCACTGGTGCGCCCCAAGGTGAACTACTTGGGGAATGAATTCTTATCCGCCATTGTCCTGAAGTTCTGAAGTTCTGTGTCCATTTCTGTCTCGGCAGTTGTGATCGTAGCTAGGTACACTTCACATCCTTGTTCGACCATCCATTCTGTTTGGATAACCGAAATGATCAAGTTCCCTAAGGTGAGTCAGATTCCCTGAAACACCAGCTGATTCCCACGATTTTCAAACTTCACCCGACCGCGATGGCAGTCTAAGTTTGCCTTAATCCTTCAGAGCCAATCAATTCCCAAGATCACGTCATAAGACTTCACTTGGCAGATCACCAGATCAACTGGCATGCTCACTCCCTCTATGAACACTGGGACGTTCCGGACACTACCCAAAATGTCAATCACTTGCCCACCAGCGGCTCGGACTAGTCCTTTACCTTCCCCGGGTTCCTTATGGAATCCTTCAGTACCTATCATTCTTGGGTGCACAAAAAAGTGTGTTGCCCCCAAATCAAACAGTACATGGGTTGCCACACCACCCATTTTCACAGTTCCAGTCATTAGGTGCGCAGTGTTCTGATCGGCTGGATCCGCAACCATCGAATAAGCTCTCGACACCAATGCTTGCCTCTTTGGCGGAGGTGGTAGTGCTTTACTTGCCTATTTCCCTGAAGACTGCTCCAACTTCGGATAATGCGGTCTGATGTGCCCAACTTCACCGCAGTTGTAGCACACCCTTGCATCACTTGTTCGGACTTCCTTTCCCCTTGGGTCCTCTTTTGGGCAGTCCCGAATCCTATGCTCCGTGCTACCACATCGAAAGCATGCACCCGAAGAAAATCTGAAGGTACTAGAATGCTCCTTCCCGCAGACCTTGCATGTACTGCGCGCAACAATTGGCTTCGCGGACCCATTTCCTTCCATCTTCTTGAACCTGGGTCCCGAAACACTTCCCGACTGCATTGCGGTACAGTCTGTACCCGCTTCCTTTCCCCAGTCACCTTGGCTTCTTCCAGCCCACTTTCCAACTGTGCTGCCTTCTCTACCAGCTCGGCAACATAATCGTAGTTCCAGACTTGGCAAATGTTCTGGAGCTCAATTCGCAGTCCGCGCATGAAGCAACGAACCTGGACCTTCTCATCGTCCAACTTGCGACCCGCATATCGCCTAAGATTGTTGAACTTGGTCTCATATTCCCTCACGGACATGGATCCTTGGCAGAGATCAAGAAAGGCTCCCTCAAGCCGATCAAACACTTCCGGTGGGAAGTATTTTGCCCTAAACGCCTTACCGAACATTTCCCAACTGCAGTTCGGGTTATCCATTCTCCCCGAAACGCCTTGCCACCAATTTTGCGCGTCCCCTTCCAGGTAGTGGACAGCGATATCCTTTTTAAACTCTTCTGGACATCGGATAGAGTTGAAATTTCTTTCCAGCCTACTGCGCCACTCGTCTGCCTCGATAGGCTTGGCACCTTCTGAAAAGAAGGTATGATGGAGTAATCGCAAAGTGTGTCTCAAAGTGTAATCGCAAAGTGTGTCTCCTCGACCACGTTTTCCATTGGAACTGGAATCACCCGCGGTGGTACTGCTGCAGCGGGCACTACAGCATGAAGTCTTTCCAAGACTTGGGTCAAAAGAGCAAACACCTCGCTCATCCCAATCGGATTCGGGGTACCAGCACTCGCATTGGGATGCTCACTTCTTTCCACACTTTGGACATCCTCATCCTCGGACCTTCCCGTCACAGCTCGGGAAGCGCCTCGTTTTTCACATTCCTTCTGGTCCGATTGCTTTTAGCCATCTACAGTGACCCGATTAACTAAGTTAGTCCTTCATACTAACTTAGTTCAATTCACACCCATATAATTACATATAAACCTTACCACGAGACCTTGGCGCGAGGAGGATGGATTTCCATTCATCTAACCCATTTATGAATAACTCGACTATCCTAGAACAAAACCGCGCTTTGATACCATCTTGTGGCACCCTAACTCGAGATGCCTATGTCCGGATTTGATTCAGTTTGGCCTTGGGCGGACCAAACACTTAGTCAGTTTTAGGTTCTTTCGTTACTTAGTCATTTTCGGGTTTTTGACAGTTTTATAAGCCCAAAACATATGCATAAATCAACTCAAGAGGTTCTAGTACAACAAGTTTGCAAGAATGTTAGAATTTTTAAATGTGTCTAGACCTAGTTATCCCAGTCTTATTCCATCCTTCCTCCTTCTCGCCTAGGTCTCGCTCATACTTAGCCACTTTCTCGGTCGTTGGGTAAATCACCTACAATCACGCAGATTGGGTAAGCATACAAATTGCTTAGTGAGTCGGTCATTCTGTCCCACTAGGCCAAACCAGATACATATCAAACAACAAGCAATCAAGTCAGAGATAGCATTATTAATGCACAGAGTCCAGCATATTCATGCTCAGAGTCCGATCAGATCGGATGCCTTAGTTACCCGGATTCACCCGAATTAACTGAAACACCAATCATGAATGGAAAACAATACATATTCATCCAATCAATCACGCAATCCTAACCCATCTAAGACTTAATCCCACTATTGTCCAAAACGAACCTAGAATCACCTCAACGGTCCCGCCGGACACTTATTTCCCGGACCAACCCATGAACGGCCCAACCACTTTACACTATCACTCCCTCAATTGGACACTCAACTTCCCTGTCCGAACACTTCACTTCCTGTCCGAACACTTCACTTCCCGTCCGATCTCACTACCCGTTCGGACACTGTCACTCCCTTGTCCGAATTTCTCGTGGCCTTATCCGAATTTCCTGCGGCCTTGTCAGAATTGCTTATGGCCTTGTCCGAATGGCACTTGGCCTTGTCCGAATGGCACTTGGCCTTGTCCGACCAAAAAACCCCCATCTTTCCCTTATTTTCCCACACAACTTCCTTGTCCCTCGAACCCATCCGGAATCACCCGAAGGGTGTGTTGGACGCGGGTGTTACACATACCCTCTTCATATTGTATTATTAGTTTTGTAATTATATAAATTTTTAAAATAAAAACTCTTTATATCATCAAGGTATTCAAAATCTGAATTTTGATAGTGGCAGATTGGCGAGGATCTCTATAGTCTATGCATAGTGCCAAAGATCACCATTGTATTGGATTTAGCATATGAATTTATTAAGAAAAAGGTAGAAAATTCTATCTATTAAATAGAGAAAATAAGTGATTACAAGAATACCGAGGTGGTTTTCGAAAATTTTACAAGTATTAAGAATCTGAATACAAGTCTAGGTCTCAATTTAGAGTGAGAATCCCTTTTATGCTGCTAGATTTATCAAATTTTATAGAAGGATGATGGCTAGCGTTTTCCCCTCCCACGTCTTTGGTATGAGGTCTAAGTGTATGGGGTCTATATATGCCGCAAAGCTAATAGTACCTCCGTCCCTTTTTTGTATTTTGCAGACGCCATGCTACCTTTGTAGGACGACATTTTGGTGTACCATTAATGTCGGGACGTATTAGGTTAATGGGCTTTTGGCGAGGCCTATTTTACTCAGATACAACTTGGATGTAATCAAGGCTTTTATTAACGTGGGCTGAAATGTAGTGGACCCTTAATGGACCGGGGTACCTAGGTTTACCTCCAACATCTTTGGGTGTCGAGAAAGAGAAAGCAACCAGTTACATCTGTTTATATGAGTATTTTTCAAGGACTACGATATACAATTTCCAATACCTTACTTGTTTGTCAATTATTGTGCTCATCGTCATCTTTCCTATACATAGTTGTCTCCCGTCCAATTAAGAATATTATGTGTGATTTGTGTGATTGAAGCTTTCTCTTGGACCGTTGGGTAAAAGAGTACTTTTTGATTTTTTATGGATAATTCCAAGAACTTTTATTACCATGTTAGTTTTAGAGGAGGCACCTACTTCCTATGGTGTGGGACCGTGAAGACCATGTTGAGTGGTTGTTGACTTTGGGCTCATGTTGAAAGTAAAGCTCCAAAGAAGGCGGTCCAATATGTTAGAAAGAAAAAGGAAGGTGAGGATGAAGAAAATGCCAAATGGTATAAAGATGACCTAGTGGCTCTTGTCATCATCCAAAGCTCACTAGATCCAACTATTCATGAACCTTACTCCTATTATAAGAGTGCCAAGAACTTGTGGGATACTCTCAAAAAGGTGAATGGTAATCTCTCATACCTTACCTGTGTGTATGAAGCGAAGAAGGCCATCAATGACCTAAGCCAAGAAGATGTGGAGTTCACCCAATTGTTTAGGAAGTATAGATGCCTCTGGACTGATCTTGAGATACGATCCTAACTTGGTATATTTTTAAGATATTAAGAGTGGAAAAGTCCATAGAAAGCGGTGTTACTAAGGACAGATTGTACTTGTTGGAAGATATCAAGAGCAATCCAAATATATCTTTATATTCACGCTTATCTAGTTCTTTTTTGGCTAATACTTTGAAATCTATTAGTAGTTAATACAATGATGTTTTGTGGAATGCCCGTTTGGGTCATCCACATTCTAGAGCTTTGAAGTTGTTATTTCTTAGTATCTCTTTTAAGAATAACAATTGTGAAGATTGTATTATTTGGAAACTTTGTAAAACGGTATTTCCTAATTCTTCAACTATTTATGAAATTGATTTGATCTCATTCACTCTGATGTGCGGTGTTCTCCTTGTGAATCTAGAGAACATCATAAATTTTTGTTACATTTATAGATGACAAATCTAAATTTACTTTGTTGTCATTATTGCCTAGAAAAGATCAAGTTCTTAATGCATTCACTAATTTTCTTAATTATATTTTGACTTAATATAGTGCAAAAATCAAGATCCTAAGATCCAACAATGGAGGAAAATATACAAGTCATGTGTTCAAACAAAACCTTGCCAAACACGGCTTCATACACCAAACTACTTGCCCTTATACACCCTAACAAAATGGTGTAGCCGAGAGAAAGAATAGACACCTCATGGAGGTGGCTAGATCTATGATGTTCCGTGCTACTGTGCCAAAGCGTTTTGGAGTGATGTCGAGGTCTCGGCATGCTATCTCATTAACCGCATTCTCACTAGAGTGCATCATGGCATATTTCCATTTGAGGTACTCAATAACACAAAAAGATTTATTAAACACTTACGAGTATATGGTTTGTTTTTTTTGTTCTTAATCAAAGAGTAAAAATAACTAATCTTGATGCTAAGAGTCCAAATGACATGTTTACTGGTTATTCAATTACTCAAAAGAAATACAAGTGCTACATACCAGAGTCAAGACGTGTCATTGTATCTGGACAGGTCAAGTTTGTGGTAGACAAAGGTACTATGAGGAAAAAGATTGGAAAATCTTCAAGATTTGTCTAAAAGTATATCGGACCTTGCCTTAGTCTCGGTATGCTCCTTGAGAAACTTGGGATTGGAGATATAGCTACTAGCTCAAAGACATGGCCATGTCATGACAAAGGTTGTGATAGGTGTGAAACACCTCAAGCGGGTTCCTCACACAATAAGGAAGGCTTATCATAAGAGGTGACAAAACCAATCATGGAATCTGCCACACCTTTGGGTGAACGAACCACAAGGAATGATGAGGGATAAGATGGATGTGGAATAGACAAGGTTGATATTGTCAATGGCATGAGCTCAGATGACAGTGAGGCCGTAGAAGCGCCGAATCGCCTACTCTAAGAAGGAGTTAAAGGTTGAGAGGTCTTGATACCGGCACTAGACTGCACTACAACAACATTATCGAGGCACATCCACACCAAGTTTTATACAACTTAACCGAGATACCCGTTGCACCTTTCTTTCAGTAGCAGAATTACATACGGCACATTTTGTATTATCTTTAGCTACTAATCTTCATTGAGATTTGTTGCAAATTGATGTCAAGAATGCATTCCTATAAAGAGAACTTGACGATGAGGTCTACATGCTACCTCCACCGGGTATTAAACATATTGTGAAACCCGGGAATTTGTTATGCCTTAGGAAAACTATTTATGGACTCCAACAATCCCCTAGAGCTTAGTATCACAAGTTGATTCATACATCGCGGTATCATGGGTTTAGAAAGTCTGAAGCCGACCATACTCTCTTCTCAAAACCAAGGTATGAATGGGATCATTTTTGTTCTTATATATGTAGACGACATCATCATTACCGGTAGTTACAAGAAGCGCATCAAAGATTTTAAAGAACACCTTAACTCCATTTTTGACTTTAAGGATTTGGGATCCAAAAAAGGACTCTTCTTGTCTCAAAGGATGTATACCTTAGTTCTTTTGAATGAGTGTGATGTAGGTAAAAGGATAGTCAATATTTCACTTGAGGATTCCTACAAAGCAACAAGCAAGAGGGAGAATAAAGAAAATCAGATTCAAGTTGTGCATCAATTGTTGGGAATGTCCTCCAATCATTTGTACTTACTCGTGTGGTCGGTTCAAACATCGAGATTAGACAAAGTCATACGGTACTATGGGTTGTAATGGCTTGCTAGAGTCCACTTATAATTTGTGAGTTGAGATACTCACTGCTAGTACTATATGATCCTATTGGGTCACACACCCAAGCAAATGGAGACTATTTAATAGGGAATGATCATTATTGGAATGATTCATGACTTGAGCATAATAATACATGGTTTCGGATAAGAACATGTGTTTTGGGCCATGACTAAATTAATTTTAATTCAACTAGGAATTAATTAGGTATTTTGGGTTGGGCCTTAATTAATCCTACTTCAACTATGAATTAATTAGGTTAACTTAAACTCCCTATATATATATATATCATATAGGGCACGTTTTTGATGTGATAAGAAACTCTAGCCGCTGATGCACAAGTCGAAATCCTAAGAGAATTGCACACAAAGTTCTAGCAAACTTCTCTCCTACTTGTGTGCGTGTGGATTATCAATAGAGGTGCTACACTTGCAGCACTTGCTGATCTCATACATGATCTTATATCCACCGCACTAACTAAACTTCAGGTATAATCGAGTTCTCTATTTATCAGATTCAGTTAAGTTAATACAAGACCTAGGGCTTAGGGTTTTGCTAGATTAATCAATTGATAATTGTCGAATTGCTTAAAAACCTAATAGTGGTATCAGAGCCAGGTTGTATTCTTATTGAAATCTGATGTTTACATGCTTGATTGATTGATTAAAAGTTCGTTTTAATTGAATTAGAATTGCATGATTATGGTTTTGGTGAAATCAAAAAATCAGAGCTTATTTTATTATTGCTGAAAACAAAAATTTGAGGGGTTGTAATCTTAATGAAATCTGATGTTTTTTCATGCTTGGTTGATTGATCCAAATTTTGTTTTAATTGAATTAATTTTGCATGATTAGGGTTTCATTGAAACCAAAAATTAGAGTTTCATTGAAATCGAAAATTAGGGTTTTGTTGAAATCAAAAAATCAGAGTTGGATGTAACTTTAATGAAATCTGATGTTTTCATGCTTGATTAAAGGATTAAAATTTTGTTTTAATTGAATTAGAATTGCATGATTAAGGTTTCATTGAAATCGAAAAATTAGGGCTTCATTGAAATCAAAAAATTAGGGTTTCATTGAAATCGAAAATTAGGGTTGATGGTTTCAGTGTTCTGATGTTATAGAAATAAAATATAACCTAATTTAAAATACCACTGAATGTTCCAGTTTAATAAGATTAGACCGAATCTAGTTTTCTCGCATTAGGTTTAAAAAAAATTATACCAAGTTGGAGAAAAACCAGCAGGTGCCAACCGGCACAGGCTCAGGATTAGAAAATCATAAATAAAAATTTAAAGCCTTCGATTTGATTTCTTTGGTTTTTAAAATCTCATTTTAACCCTCTTGAGTGCATATACGATATACATTCAAGTTAAAGTTTAGTTTTTCGAACAAATATCAAGAAATTGATGTATTTCCACTTCACGTCAATTGTCAAGACTCATTTCATCGTATGGTGGGCTACCTCGGGTTAGGTACCTACTTTGACATGGGTGAGGCAGATGGTAACCGTTGCCATGTGCTTATGAGATTGGTTTACTTGACTGAGCTATCAAGACCGTCTTGAGCTTTGAGACATCAGAGTGATTTTGGCATATGAGATGTCAAATCACGACCGAGAGTTATATATGTGATATAACTAGCAAAAAAATTTCTTACTTAAACAACTAAGGTCTGGCAAATAACAACAACCATAACCACAACTTATTCTCCCTTCGATCTGTCCTTCAGAAGGACAAGTTGAATGGGAAGAATTTCCTGAGTTGGTATCGTTACTTGAGAATTGTTCTTAGGCAGGAGAAGAAAAAATGTTTTGGAACAAGTCTTACCTCCTAGACCGGCTGCCAATGCCATGGTTGATGCTTGCGACCATGATCTCGGAACTGCAGGTGCAGTACGAGAATATGGTGTCGCCCATCGAGATCGTGACTGGCCTGAAGGGAATATTTCAGGAACATGCACGATATGAGAGATACCAAACGGTGAAATCTCTCATCGAATGCAAACTATCGAAGGATGGTTCAGTGAGTAGTCATGTCATGAAAATGATGGGTTATATTGATAATCTGGCTAAACTAGACTGTCCCCTTAGCCAAGAGTTGGCTACGCACATCATACTTCAGTCACTGCCGTCTTGTTATCATCAGTTCGTATTGAACTATAATATGAACAGCATGACGAAGACGTTGACTGAGCTGCATGGAATGCTTAAGACAGCAGAGCCGAATGTCGAGAAGGGCGCCCAGCCTGTACTCTTAGTGCAAGGGGGTAAATCGTTTAAGAAACGTGGGAAGGACAAGGGTAAGGGAAAGGCTAAAGCTGACCAGGTTGTGAACCAGGAGCTAGCCACATCCATACCCATAACCAGGCCCGGCCCATCTAAAACGGACGTCTGCAATTACTGTAACGAGTAAGGGCATTGGCAAAGAAACTCCTAGAAACATTTGGAAGATTACAATAAGATGAAGAAGCAGTATGACTCTCCTTCGAGTATTTTTGTTATCGAACTAAATGTTGATTCAACAAGTTCTACTTCATGGGTACTTGATACCGGCTATGGTGCTCATATTTGTACTAATATGCAGGGCCTAAGCAACAGTAGAAGCTTGGAGAAGGGGCAAGTGGACTTATGTGTAGGAAATGGAGCAAGAGTTGCTGCATTAGCCGTAGGAACATATAATTTGTCTCTTCCATCAGGTTTAGTTTCGGTTTTGGATACTGAAGGTTTTTCATTTTTGAATAAAAAACAAATGTTTTTCTTTTGCTCGAGATGACTTATTTTATGGCAGCGCCCCATTATCGAATGGGCTTTATATTATTGACCAATCTACACCTATATATAACATTAATATCAAACGCTTCAAAGTAAATGATTCGAAACCGAGTTTTCTTTGGCATTGTCGTTTAGGGCATATAAATGAGAAACGCATCCAAAAACTTTATCATAATGGGCTTTTGGACTCATTTGATTATGAATAATTTGAGAAATGTGAATCTTGTTTATTTTGCAAAATGACAAAGGCTCCCTTTAACAAAGTCAATGAAAGAGCCAACGACATATTGGGCCTTATACATACCGATGTATGCGGTCGGATGAGCCAAAGTGCTAGAGGAAATTTTAACTACTTCATTACCTTTATTGATGACTTCCGTAGATACGGATATGTCTATTTGATGAGACACAAACCGAAATCTTTTCAAAAATTCAAAGAGTTCCAAAAAGAAGTACAAAATCAACTTGGCAAGAGTATTAAAGTTCTTCGATCTGATCGAGGAGGTGAATACTTAAGTCAAGAGTTCAGCGACCATCTGAGAGATTGTGGAATTATTTCAGAACTCACTCCTCCCGGAACACCACAACGGAATTGTGTGTCTGAGAGGAGGAATCGAACATTACTTGACATGGTTCTATCAATGATGAGTCACACTGATCTTCCATTATCATTTTGGGGATATGCTCTAGGAACTTCTGCGTTTACGCTGAATAGATTGCCATCAAAACAGTGGCAAAGACACCATATGAGATGTGGACGGGAAAAATTCCCAATATGTTTTTCATGAAGATTTGGGGATGCGAGGTTTATGTGAAATGATTAATATCCGATAAACTTGCACCAAAATCAGATAAATGCTTCTTCGTTGGTTATCCGAAGGAAACCAAGGCATACTATTTCTACAACCGAACCGAGAACAAAGTGTTTGTTGCTCGACATAGTGTATTTCTTTAGAGAGAGTTTCTTTCTAAGAAAAACAGTGCAAGTAAAGTACAACTCGAATAAATTCGAGAGCTGTTAAATCCGTATAAGAAGAGCAGCAATTAGACTCGCAAGATGTTGTCGAATCAACACTTGTAGAGCGTGAAGTTCGCAGATCCGGTAGAATCCGTCATGAACACGTGAGATATCTAGGATTCCTCGTGGCTGAAGGACATGATTTGTTGATCGTTGACAACGATGAACCTGCAAACTTCAAAAAAGCAATGATGAGCCCTGACTGCGAAAAGTGGTTAAAGGCCACACAATCCAAAATGGAATCCATGTTAGAAAACCAAGTTTGGTCGTTGGTTGATTTACCTCATGGTGCGAAAGCAATCGAGTGTAAATGGGTTTTCAAGAAGAAAATTGATGTGGATGGTAACATACAGATTTATAAAGCTAGACTAGTAGCTAAGGGTTTCAAACAAGTCCATGATGTTGACTATGATGAAACCTACTCTCCAGTAGCTATGCTTAAGTCTATTCGGATTCTCCTAGCAACTGCTGCTTATTATGATTATGAGATTTGGCAGATGGATGTCAAAACCGCGTTCCTGAATGGTATTCTAGAAGAGGATGTGTATATGACACAACCCGAGGGTTTTGTTTATCCTAAAACTGGTGGGAAAGTGTGCAAACTTCACAAATCCATTTATGGATTGAAGCAAGCATCACGGAGTTGGAATCTTTGTTTCAATGAAGCAGTTAAAGAATTGGCTTCATTAGAAACGAAGAAGAAGTATGCGTATACAAGAAGTTTAGTGGGAGCGCAGTTGCGTTTCTTGTGCTGTAGGTGGATGATATCTTACTTATCGGAAATGACATTCTGTTGCTGAAGTCCGTTAAGGCTTGACTCGCAAAATCTTTCTCGATGAAGGACATGGTGGAAGCCGCCTATATTCTTTGAATCAGGATCTATCGAGATAGACCTAAAAGGCTGATCGGATTGTGTCAAGACACTTATATACATAAGGTCTTGAGCAGATTCAGTATGCATGATTCAAAGAAGGGCTTCTTACCAATGTCTCATGGCATGGTTCTAAGCAAGACAGGGTGTTCCAAGATACCTGCTGAGCGAGAACGCATGAGAAGGATTCCCTATGCTTCCGCAATAGGATCCATCATGTACGCTATGATTCGTCCAAATGTTGCTTGTGCATTAAGTATGACACGCAGGTACCAATCAAATCCAGGTGAGACTCACTGGACTGCCGTCAAGAACATCCTGAAATATTAGAGGAATACTAAGAATATGTTCTTGGTGTACGGAGAAAGTGAGGAGTTAGTTATTAGTGGTTCACGGATGCAAGCTTTCAGACGGAAAAGGATGATTCTTGGTCTCAGTCCGGTTACGTCTTCTGTCTAAATGGCGGTGCAAATAGTTGGAAGAGTTCCAAGCAAAGCACCATAGCGGTGGCGCTGTATTGTGATAACAATGGAGCCATTGCACAGGCAAAGGAGCCCAGATCGCACCAGAGATCCAAGCATTTAGAGAGGACATAACATCTGATTAGAGATATCGTTGAAGGAGGAGACGTGAAGATCAGCCGAGTTTCAAGCAAAGAGAACGTCGTTGATCCTTTGAAGAAAGTACTTTCACGGACTAAGCATGAGTATCATGCCAATGGCATAGACCGTAGGTATCTTAAGAGGTAATCTTAGTTCCAATGGGAGTTATAATAGTTTTTTGTTATGATGTAAACATATTTTGGTTATGTTTTAATGAAATTATTTCATTTCTATTTAATACTTGTATTAAATATTTATCCCGAAATAATCATTAAATTCTTATAGGTCATCAAGTTGAGGACTTGGTCATAAAACCCTATAGGCGTAAAATGCATGAATTATTTCATTTCCTAGTCAATGGTTATTAAAGTGGGATACTAATAACGAGATAAACTAGTATGTGAGGTGACTGATGAATAAGCTTCATGGAGTCATTGATAATAAGTATCAAGTCAATCACATAGATGTGTGTCACATGAACATTGCATCGGATATGACCCGCTATGAGAACTCTACGAGATCGTATAATGAGTGTCATAAGAGATTCTCATAGGACTATAGAGCATAGTCCTTAGACTTGAGTTCATGCTGTTTTCTTGCACATGAATTGGTGTGTTTTGAAAATTTCAAATGCCAACCGTAACTAGTGGTTATAAAGGAATTCGTCAGACTGATCATGAAATGTGAGAAAGGAACAGAGGATGGAACAATATGGAATTTTTCCCTCCTATATACGGGAGAAAGATATCTATGGGCCCTTCGAAAGACTTAATACTATAAAAAGCATGGTTGTGCTGAAACAAGGTGATAGACGCTTGTTTGCTCCATCAATAGATATTCAAATTCGATGAACATTGATCTGACTCATTAAAATAAGGATGACACGAACTCTTGCCTTAGAGCAGATAGAGATATGGAGACAAAGGGATTTTTGGAATCTATGATTCTAGTACAAGTGGGAGATTGTTGGGAATGTCCTCCAATCATTTGTACTTACTCGTGTGGTCGATTCTAACACCGAGATTAGACAAAGTCATATGGTACTAGGGGTTGTAATGGCTTGCTAGAGTCCACTTATAATCTGTGAGTTGAGATACTCACTGCTAGTACTATAAGATCTTATTGGGTCACAAACCTAAGAAAATAGAGACAATTCAATAGGGAATGATCATTATAGGAATGATTCATGACTTGAGCATAATAATACATGGTTTCGGATGAGAACATGTGTTTTGGGCCAGGCCTAAATTAATCCTAATTCAACTAGGAATTAATTAGGTGTTTTGGGTTAACTTAAACTCCAAATATATATGATACATGACACGTTTTTCTATGTGATAAGAAACTCTAGCCGTTGATGCACAAGTCGAAATCCTATGAGAATTGCACATAAAGTTCTAGCAAAGTTCTCTCCTACTTCCGTGCGTGTAGACTATCAATAGAGGTGCTACACTTGGAGCACTTGCTGATCTCATACATGATCTTATATCCGTTGCACTAACCAAACTTCAGGTATAATCAAGTTCTCTATTTATCAGATTCAATTAAGTTAATACAAGACCTAGGGCTTAGGGTTTTGCTAGATTAGTCAATTGATAATTGTCGAATTGATTACAAACCTAACACCAATATCGGAGAATGGTTTGCAAATTAATTTATCTTACAATCACAAACCCGAATATGTGTTATGCGGTGCATCAAGCAAGCCAAAATATGCAAGAGTCTAAAGGATATTATTGGGAAATGGTGGATCCGATCCTTAGATACTTAAAAGGTACTTGTTGTTTATTGTAATAAAAACATAACACTTGTTGTTTATTGTAATGCGGATTGGACCAGAGATAGACAAGATCGTAAGTCTACTACCAAGTATTACACGTTCCTTGGAGGTAATCTAGTTACATAGAAGAGCAATAAACAGAAGGTGGTGTCTTGTTCAAGTGAGAAAGCCGAGTATAGAGCAATGCGGAAACTCACAGATCAATGCATATTGTTGTAGGCCTTACTTAAGGACTTGGGTATTGAAACTCAAGAACCGATCACAATGCATTGTGATAATCAAGTGGCAATACACATTGCATCAAACTAGGTCTTTTATGAGAGGACAGAGAATATTAAAGTGGATTGTCACATGTTCCTAGAGAAAGTGGAACAAGTGTAATCTTGCTATATTACACAAGAAGTTCGGACCAACTAGCGGACATATTCACCAGTGTCGTGAGCTACAAGGTGTGTGAGTTTGTATATTCAAAACTTGGGTTGATTGATTGATGTTCCTCATATTTTGTCGGTTTTGAGCTCATTATTACGGCTATATTTGGGAAATTCATCTATGTTTTATTGAGATTTGAGGTCAAAAACGTTTAGAGTTGGAATCATGTTTGAATGTGGACTTTGGAAAAGTTTGAAGCATTTTCTGGTATTCTCCACGAAAGGAAGGACCGATTGATCAACGCAAGGATCGATCAATCAATGCTCTGACAAGGATTATGCGCACGATCTGAAGACCAACTTGGTTTCTGAGAGATCGACTCAACATCCAAAGATCGATCGATCAACCAAGGATCGATCGATCGATCAACCAAGGATCGATTGACCGATGCCTTTTGCAGAAACCGAATTTTATGATTTTTCAGCTCTTGTTTTGGGCCCTATAAATACAGTTTTCCTATTTTATTTTGACAGCCGCTTTTTGGAGAGTCAAAAACAGTAGTTTAAGAGTTTTGTAAGATAGGAAGAAGATCTCTTCATACTTGAGAATAATTTATGAATCCTCTTTCTCTTTGTTAATGCAATTTCAGTTTCAGTTCATCATGATTTGCCTGATTCATTGTTCTATGTCTGAGTAGATCTTAGATCGGATTTAAGGATTCTAGGGTTTTAGAATTCACTGTTAGGGAACAAATAGGATTGATGAATAGATGGTTCTCCTTCTAATGTTTGGGTTTAATGCATAGATTAGCTTGATCATCTAGTCGATGATTTTAGGTTGTTAACCTTTTAGAAGATTGTTAAGAACTAGAACTAGATTAGAAGAGCAATTCCTTCACTACCAACGAGAGTTGATGCTAGGTTGGGTTGTGGGTAATTGAACCTAAGCGATAAAAATTATTTGTAATCTGAAACCAACGAGAGGTAGGACTTGATAGAGGGGCATAAACCAACTGCCAGCACAAGTTGGTTTTGTCCCATTTGGGTTTTCCACTAAGGTTTTAAATGAGCTGGAGAATTACAACCATTAAGGTTGTCCTTATGAATTACGGATTCAACCATGAGGGAGAGTTTAAACTCAAGGATTAAGTTGGACGAAAGGTTTAAACCAAGAAGAAGAAAGTAGCCGTTTGAGTGTTTTATACAATGAAAGAGAAAGGGAGTCACATGCCAAGATAAGAAATGAAGCCAAGTCACATGTGAGAATAAGAGAGAGAAGCAATTATGCCTTGTCCCTTTCTCCCTCAGGTTCCGCGATTGAAAGACTAGAGGAATCTTTCCTCTTTGGTCATTTTGTCCATATTGGCTATAACTCTCGTTTATATAAGCTTATAAAGCACTAGATTAGATACTTATATAAATACTCCTTATTTACATCAAGAAAGAGAATTCTCTTCTTCTCAATCTCTCTAAAACTCTTAAACTCTCTCAACTCTCGGGATCTTTTTTATTCTCAATCTCTCAAATCTCTCTAATTCTCTTAAATCTTACATTAAGGATCACTCAAAGGACTTCATCGAGGATTTTTGGCGTATCAAGTGACTTAGCGCTTCTCACTGGCTCCACATGCACACGGAGAGAGTCAGCCATAATTTACAACATGTTGGTATTGGTATGTTATATATATACATATCCCCCTCCCTTTTTTAACAGATGTTCTAAGCTTCCCCCATAGTGGTCAAGAGGAATTTGAAAATGCCCATTACGGAAGATGTTGAGAGGGTTGATGGCAAGTGTGCTCGGGCTCGAAAGAGGAGCCGTGCCGAGAGAGTTGTGACCAAGGGTTTCGAGCGCCAGGGGAGAATTGGGCTATCCAAGTTATGATTTTACCTTTAAGTATCGTGGGTATAAACTCATGGGAAAGGATAATGAGAAGAGTTCATTGCTGAGATATTACATGGTGGGTCCCTGCATGGGGATTCAAAACCCGGAGAAGATGGTTTGAGGGCCGTCTTAGTAGTAAGACGTCTGTGTTACTAGCTCAGGTATTGGGCCATCTTGGTGACGTGGTCGTTTTGTTTTCTTTAAATTTGGATGCTTTGTCATAAAGGTATATGGTAATTTGAATTTTTTTAGCGAAAAATATGAGGAACATGTAACTTCTACAAAGGATTATGATGGTCTGGTGGCTGCGATTTATGTTCCGCAGTTTAAAGGAGAGGATATAAACCAACTGCCAGCACGAGTAGATGATCTCATACTTAGTGCCTTGACAAACTTGGTTGAGACTTTGAGGCATTTTCGCGGTGATGGGGAGCGTAGACAGGTTGATGGTGTCAAGAGGTGCGCTGATGAGAACGAGGAGGAAGGTGAAGATGGCTAGGAGGACGAAGATGATAAGGAGTGTCGTACTGAGGGGATTGTCGCGGAGTAGATTGTGGGTGTCCTTTTTTTATTAATGTTGTTTATTAGTTGTAGCGGGTCTACTTGTCATGTTTGTATGGAGTTGATCGTCGTCGTTTATTTAGACTTTATTACAATTGTGGCTAAATCTTGTTTAATTTCTGGATGATGATTATTTTGAAAAGATTTAAGAATGGTTTACGTTTATGTTCAAGTTGCTCGTTACCTATGTCGGGGCGGGATTCGTGTCCGGCTTATCCATAGGCGTTGAGATGAGTGTCATGGGCTTTAGGCATATTCGGCGTGAAATTATGGTCCGATTTACCATGTGGCTCAATATGGTTCGAATTATCCTGTATTACTGATGCAAGCACGTGCTCGACTTTTATACATAGAAATTTTAGGAACAAAATTATGGTTCATTTTACCCCATGATGGGGATCAAGCCAGACAATGTTCTTACATTGTTACAACATGCATAGAGGCATTTAGGCAAACAATGCATACAAGATAGGTGAATCCTAGAGGCGTTTTGCCAAGGAGTGCTTAGATGTAAGTGTTGGTGTCGGCGAGTAGGAGAAAGTAAATTGCATAGTTAAAGATAGGTGGATCTTTGGAGATCTTTGGACAAGGACCACCTGGATAGCGGTGTTGTCGTTGGTGTTTAGTAGTAGAAGCGTTAAAAGTTGCTGGCATTCCAGCTTCGTGGTATTAGGTCTCCGGCCATGGTCATGAGTTCATAAACACCGGGTTTTACAATATAGAAAAAAATGTATGGCCCTTTCCAGTTGGCACGAATCTTTCCAGTCTCTAGCTGGGTAGTATTTTGAAACACTTTGCGCATGAAGAGGTCCCACATATAAAGCGTTGGTGATTGAATTTCTTGTTGTAGTAACTTCATAATTGATGTTGGTGCCTTTGGACTCGTAAACATGCCGCGTCGCAAATTTCTTCAAGGTCGTCGAAGATGTTGTATAGCCTTTCTAGGTTGAGGTTTTCGTCTAGGATGAATCCCTTGTGGCAAAGGTTACAACAATTATCTTGGCTGGAACCATTGCCTTGATGATGTGTGAGAGGGAGAACGGTGTCCTTCCCGTGGACATTCTTGGTGTGGTTCGGTTAGACCATAGGATGCCATCAAGCTTGTCAGACCTGTGTCCCTTCTTGTTGTCGAGACGCTTTTTGAATCCTTCGATAATGAGTTTGTTCATGGCTTCAGCCTAACCGTTCCCTTGTGGGTTATGTGGCATGTTTTTGTTGAGACAAATTTTCCAAAAGGCACAAAAGCCTTTAAATTTGGCCGAGGTAAATTGTGAGTCATTGTCGGTGAATATCTCGTATGGCAAGACGTGGTGGAGATCCTGCCAGTTAATTGTTGGACTTCTCGTTTGTTCTTTGTAAGTGGGAGATAGATAATTGCAATTATCTATTGAGGGTTGGCTTTGATTCCTCGTTGGGGGATGATGTAGCCGAGGAACTGTCCTGATGTCACGCCGAACGTGCATGTGGCCGAATTAAGCTTCATTTGTAATGGGTTGAAAATGTTGAAGCAGTCATTTAAGTTGCCTATGTATGACTTGGTGTATGTATACTTCCATTCTCCGCCCTAGTTGGTTAACGAACTGCTTTGCTGGTGTAGTAGATTGGTTGTTGCTCGCCAAGGTCGTGTTTTCTTAGAACTTTTTTTACTACAGGGCCTGTTACTGTGATACATATGTAAACTATTTCCACTGGTTCAGGTTTGGCCAGGATAGGTGTTATGTAAAGTATTTTCTCTTGGTCGGCTGCATTATCTTTATCTTGTTGTACCAGGAGAAAGCAACCAAGAAATGCAGTAGTTTGTTCCCTGTGGTGGCCTTGACTAGGCGATATATGTGTTGTAGAGGGAATCTGTCTTTTGGGTATGCCTTGTTGAGGTTGTTGGAATCTATGCACATTCTCCACACTCAATATTTCTTTTTAACGATGACGGGGTTGGCGAGCCATTCAAGATATTTGACCTTGATAATAGATTCAACTTCGGTCAGTCTATTGACCTCGTCATTGACAGCTTACGCACGTTCGGATTCAAATTTTTTTATCTCTTCTGCTTGTGGCTAGTTATCATTGGGTCAATTTCTAACATATTGCTGGTGCACCATGAAAATATTGAGATATTGTAATGAGCTTTCCTCGCAGGATGGCGGGCAAGTTCTGGCTGATATCGACACCACGCTCTAGATTGTGTGTGTCTAAGAAGACATGCGTGGTTGTTTCTTTCAAGGGCATTCTTTGTAGCGAGTTCCGGGGATCTGTGCATGTAGGTCCTCACTGCTCGTTTGCCTTGATGGCTTTCATGCATGTCTATTATTTGGAATTTTGAAGTTTGTACTTGTTAATAAATCATATGTTGGTACAACTACATTCTTACAGTGAATCCAAGGAATAAGAAGGATAATATCGTAAATGGTCGGCATGTCGAGGATGAGGAACTTGATCCATTGTGTTGTGCCGGCGAGGACTTGTAGGTTCACTATGCCGTATATGAGCATTGAGTTTCCATCAAAACTTGTTAAGGGCCATTGTGTTTATGTGAATTCCTTGTCTGTGTTTTGTATACCCAATTTATCCAAGGCTTCTTTAAAATTGGATATAGGTTTCGAGTCATACTAGAGGGTTTTGTAACATGTTGATGTCGGCATCATCCGCAATTGTAGAATCCGCCCGAAGAAGGAGCAGAGGGATTCATTCGGCCCTTGCACTATTGTTTGGAGGTTAATTTTCGAGGCGTTTCTTTGGAAGAACACCAAATTGGGCTTGATGAATGCCTCAACCAGTTGTTGATAGTTGATGAAGTACGTGTCAAGCTTGGAGAACCATCCTAGGACGTCTCTAGTCAGATTTTTCACGAATAGGTAGCAGTACCCTGTGTCGCTCTCTTCGGGAGGGAATCTCGTCCTTCACATGGCGATGTTAAATGTCGTCAAGATTTCTCGGGGGTCGGACTTTCCCTCAGAGGTTGGGCACTTAAGCTTCATTGTAGGGCAGAATATTGTACTTTACAGTCAGCAGATGAATGGTGTGTTTTGTGTCTCGGATAGCACATGCTCTAATTCTGGTGCGGAGCTTTAAGAACGATACATCTTGGTCGCCATATTGCGTACCTTGGCTCCTAGTGTCGAGGTTAGGTTGTCGAGAGTGGCAGCAGTGTTGGCGTGTCCGCTTGGCTTATGGTTCAATAAAGCTTGGGTGGGTCGCCGAATAGATATGTCGGTTGCTTTTTCCATTCGATCCATCATGGCAAGGAACAAATCGGCCATGCATTAGACTTTCTTCGTGTCTGATTGGGGTCACTAGAATGTGAAGCATCGGTTAACATCTCGGGCATGTCTTGCTCGCTTTCTTGTGGGCTTGTAACTGGTTGGACGACTTTTGGTGTTGTCGGTGGTGCTTTTAGGACATGTGGTCCCATCAACGTCATTGATGGACTGCGAGGAACTTTTTTTGGTTCCCATTAACGGAGTTTCGTCGGTCATCTAGCTTATTGTGCCTTTAAAATCTCTTATTCCCTTCGTTCTAGCGCCAACTGTTTGTAATTGATTTAGAACATGGATTAATTAAGAAAAGAGGAAGAAGATTATGCCTATTAAGTAGCAAAAATGAATAATTAGAAGAATGTCGAGGTGGTCCTCGGCAATTTTACAATTATTAAAAATCCCAATACAGGTCTAGGTCTGAATTTGAAGTTGGACCCCCTTCTACTTCCAAATATCTCGCTTCTTATAGAAGCGTTCTGGCTTGGGTTTTCCCCTCCCACACTTTCAGTATGAAGTTTAAGTGTACAGGGTTGATATGCCGCAAAGCCAACAGTACGTCCGTACTTTCTCTATATTTTGCAGGCACCAGGCTATTTTTGCAGGACGACGTTTTGGCGCGCCATTAATGCCACATCGTATTAGGTTAATGGGTTAATAGCAAGGCCCATTTTACTAAGACTACAACCTTGATGTAATCTTGGCCTTTATTGACGTTGGCTGAAATGTAGTGGATCATTAGTTGATCAGGGGAACCTAAGTCCACCTCAAACAATAAAGAAGTTAAAATTTCGGACTAAGAATGGAGGAATAGTAGAGGCCATTCAGAATCCAAGGTTATGGCCATAATTCAGATCTTTTGTCAAGAGGTATGAGACTCTGAAATTGGAGAAACAGTCCTCATCAAGTGCCAATAAAACTGCTAGAAAGATTGTACTTAGTGTAACCAGAGAGCATTGTTACAAACTTACAAGTCGTACCTAGCATCAGGGGCTCCTACTTGGTTATCGTTTCACATCACGAACTATTGTAGCGTTTTATTTTTTTGAAATAAAAATATAGACGATAAGAAAAACAAAAAATAAAAAACAAAACAAGTATTAATAAAATATACTTAAAATAGCAGACAAAATCCGGTAATCATGCAGTCTACAATGGGCCGGTTCACGTGACTCGTTTCCTAAACAAGCCTAATAGTTTACACTTTACGTCCATTCTCGTCCCATAACGGATTGGGTTAAGCCTAGTCTGCGTATATATAGTCCACTTGACACCTCTAATATCTACTCTAGATTTTATGATTGTAATTCATAAGTGATGCAAAAATAATTCTTAATTTGTAAGTTGAAAAAATATGTAAATGTATTATGTTTTAAATATTTGATTTGCTATATATGTATATATATATATATATACAATATCAAATTATTAAAATAATTAAAATAAAGTAATATTTACTAAAGGTACATCATAAAATTGTAGTTAATTAGTGTTGATGAATCAGATAATCTTATGGATCTCCTGCCAAATCAACATCGGAATATGCATGTAAACTGAGAGAGTTAGACGCGGCAAAGTAAATACCATGTGTTGTGGTGCCGACTAAGTATCTCAGTATCCGTTTGGCTGCCTGCAGTCTTGAGTTGGCTTATGCATGAATTGTGACAAGCCATTCACTAAGTACGAGAGATGTGGTATGGTGAAGGCAAGATACTTAAGACTGCCCACTAACTTCCAGTATACTTTAGAATCAGACATTGTTGTACCAAAGCGTAGACTGTGCTTTGGTGAAGAGGCCATTGGTCTCTCAATTGAGTTTTCATCAATCATCTTGTAATTGTTTAGCAGTTCGAGTATATATTTGCAGTGAGACATATCTAGACCTGAGGCTGTCCGATTTACTTCGATGCCCAAAATTACTTTGTAGTAGGTACATACGTAATTCATTGTACCAGGCTTGTTGTGTCTGCTTCAGGCCGTATATTACTTTGTACAATATGTATACATAATCTGGTTCATCATTGTTGACGAAGCCAGGAGGCTGTTCCATATACACTTCCTCATTCAGTGTTCCTTGTACGAATGCATTGTTTTTATCTACCTATTTGATGGGACATGATCTGCTGACAGCAATATATGGGACTAATTGGAGAGTAGTAGATTTAATTATTGCGTTGAAGGTCTCTGTATAATCCAAGCCAGCTTGTTGATCGAACCCTTTCGCCACCAGGCGAGCTTTGCATCTTCCCAAGGACCCATCAGACTGAAATTTGTCTTAAAGATCGATTGACGACCTACCACTGGTTTTGTAATAGGCCGAGGAAAAAGATTAAGAGTGTGGTTTACTGCTAAAGCATCCATGATGCGTCACACGGTCATGGAGCGGTTTGGCTGATGAACATGATGTCAGAATGAGTATGGATAGTC
The DNA here is from genome assembly GCA_023374145.1 of Lepidium sativum. Taxonomy (NCBI): domain Eukaryota; kingdom Viridiplantae; phylum Streptophyta; class Magnoliopsida; order Brassicales; family Brassicaceae; genus Lepidium; species Lepidium sativum. The sequence continues at coordinate 27,037 of JAKUCM010005855.1, forward strand.
GGAAAAGTCTGGAAGAACAAAACGAAAACGAAAGAGGTTCTGCTAAGTCGCAAACCGAGACCTCCGAAAGGATTGTTGCGATTCGAAAAGAGAACGAGGGAAAGGTGGATCGATAGATGACATGTGAGTGATGTCTCTACTCACGATACGGTCTGGTTTAGCCGCCGTGAGCCCAATTCGACGTCGGCTAAGGGTTTCTAAGCGAGTCACACGCAAAGAGAAGAGAAAAAACTTTTCTCTTTATAATTTGAGGCTGACCTCTTTACAAGCCCATAATGAGCCCTTTTATAGGAAAAGTTACAAACCCTAAACATGTGGGTCAAAGAACCAAAACGCGGGTCAAGAGGATAAGATTTTGTACATAGACTAACAGCTATAAAATTGAAAGGGGATAGAGATGGCCACGTCACTCGGAGGTGTGCGGCCATGCGCTAAGAGCCTTGGCCTCATTAAAACCTCCCTTGACAAACCACTTGGGATAAAACCAAGGTGAGGAAAAAGAGTACATGGCTTCCTTAACGGCTTAGGGTCTTCACCTAGTGATGGTGCAGACCGTTCGGATAACCTCCTTCGGGTCGTGATCGGACTGGTCGTATCACCGTGGGTCATATGACTCTAGGAACTCGGCAGCGTACTTATTGCATTTGGTCTATATGTTCCGGGCAGCCGTCTTGGATCTAGTGGTGATCCCTGGGTCGATGATCGGTACTTGAGTCGTGTTTTGAGTTCTGCATCTTGGTCCCTCGTCTGTCCCGTTGTCCGCATGTGTTCCGATATGTCGGGACTCATCATCCCCTCCCTCTTGAGAAGGTTCTGGCCTCAGAACTTCATAATCATCTCCTACATCAAAAGACACTAAGTTAGCCACATTGAACGAGGTTGAGGTCCGATACATACTAGGGAGTTCGAGGTGGTAGGCGTTGTCGTTGATTTTCTCGATGACTTGAAAAGGTCTGTCTCCGGTCGGACTGAGCTTGTCTTTTCGGTTCTGGGGAAAACATTTTGTCCTTATGTGTAGCCAAACCCAATCGTCGGGTTTAAAGATCATTGACTTGCGGTGGTTGTTGGCTTTGTGGACGTATTGTTCGGTTCAACCTCGGCATGTAGTGTTTTGATCAGCTCGGCTTTTGTTTTTCTGTCTTGACACACTATTTTGTTTGATTGTTTAGGTAGTAGGTCCATAGGCATTAGGGGTCTGAAACTATAGGCCCCTTTAAAGGGGGATTTCTTGGTAGCGGAGTGAACCGACTGATTGTATGTGAACTCCATAAGTGGGAGTAACTTGAGCCAAGTCCCTTGGTTGCTCGCAACGGTGGTTCGGATCAAGGCTCCAACGGTACGGTTCACGACTTCCGTCTGGCCATCAGTCTATGGGTGGCACGCGGTCGAGTATAACAGCTTAGTCCCCATCTTCCTCCATAGGGTCCACCAAAAATGCCCAAGGAACTTCGGATCGCAGTCCGATACTATGCTGCGGGGCAGTCCGTGTAACCTAACCACTTCTCGGAAAAAGAGGTTGGCTAGGGCTGTGGCATCCGTCAGCTTGTTGCATAGTATGAAGTGTGCCATCTTTGAGAACCTATAAACAACCACAAAAATAGCATCCTTGCGATAACAATTAGGCAATCCAAGCACAAAGTCCATTGACAAATCAGCCCAGAGTCCATTCGGAATCTGTAAAGGCTTATATAACCTGTGGGGCCGCGTTGTGGATTTGGCGGTTCGGCAAGTGATACAGCGTCCCACGAATTTCTCTACCATACACTTCATCTTGGGCCAGTAGAAATGTTCCTTAAGGACTTCTAGAGTCTTGGTGACTCCGAAATGACCGGTTAAGCCGCCTCCATGGGCTTCTTGTAATAAGAGTGTTCGGATCTAGCCGGCGGGTATACACAACCTGCGTTCACGGAAAAGAAAACCATCAGCAAGGTAGAATTGAGAGTATACTACCTTTCTGTGGTCCCTATAGCTTGCTCCGAACTTCGGGTCTGTCTCGTATGTTCCTTTGATTCCTTCAAAGCCCAGAACTCTTGCTTCCATTATGTGATCAAAGCATGCCTCCTTGATAGAGCGTCAGCCACTATATTCTCTTTACCCTTTTTGTATTTGATGACGTAAGGAAAGGCCTGAATGAACTCTAGCCATTTGGCGTGCCGCTTCTAGAGATTGGTCTGGCCGCGAAGATGTTTTAAGGTCTCATGGTCCGTATGAGTCACAAACTCCCGAGATAGAAGGTAATGTTGCCAAGTCTCCATGGCCCTAACCAAGGCATAAAGTTCCTTATCATATGTCGGATAGTTCAGGATAGGGCCATGTAGTTTTTCAATAAAGTAGGCCACGGGTTTGCCTCCTTGGGTTAGGACCGCCCCAATCCCGATGTCGGATGCATCACATTCCACTTCAAAAGTTTTCTCAAAATTAGTTAGGACGAGGAGTGGGGCTTGGGTCAGCCCTCTCTTGAGCTCTCGGAAAGAAGATTCTTGGGCTGGCCCCCATGTGAACTCTTCACTCTTCTTGGTGATGACCGTAAGAGGCGCGGCCACGGTGCTAAAGCCTTTGACAAACCGACGGTAAAAGCTGGCCAAACCGTGGAAGCTTCTTACTTGGCTCACGGTGGTTGGTGTAGGCCACTCCTCAATGGCCCTTATCTTTTCTTGATCCACTCGTAGGCCCTGCGCACTCACAACAAAACCTAGTAACACAACCTCATGAGTACCAAAAACACACTTCTTGTAGTTAGCGTAAAACTTTTCTTCCCGAAGTGTTGTCAAAACTGCCTTGATGTGCGACAAGTGATCATCAAGGTCACGGCTATTGATAAGGGTCGAAGTACGTGATTCATCAAGCACATGAAGGTGGATGGGGCGTTGGAAAGGCCGAACGGCATGACCAACCACTCGTAGAGGCCTTGCTTGGTCTTGAAGGCCGTCTTCCTCAAAGAGTATTTGCTGGAAGATAATGTGTGTGTTGAATCATATTATGAGATGCAGAAATTGGTCTATAGTCTTGGGTTGCCATGAGAAATCATTGATGTTTGTATAGATAATTGTATGATCTAGTGGAAAGATGATGATGTGTTACAAGAATATCGGTTCTGTAAGAAGCCAAGATACAAGACACAAGGGAGCGGGCGTAAGAAGGTAATGTATCAACAATTATACCGCTCTTGTTGTGCAACTTAGAGAAGATTTTTCCTCCTTCGTTCTTCGATGTTATGGAACATCTCCTAGTGCACCTAGCTGGACCTGTTCATTTTCGATGGATATATCCATTTGAGCGTTTTATGAAAACGCTTAAGGGCAAAGCAAAGAATCTATCAAAAGTCGAAGGGTCAATCGTCGCTGGTAGCCTGACAGAAGAAACGTCGCATTTCACATCATACTACTTTGCACCCACCGTTCACACACGAAAAAGAGCACCTAGGAGATATGATGATGGTGGTGTTGCCCAAACTTATGCAGTAGAGGGAGTTCCTGATATCTTTTCCCCAATTGGGCGTCTCAGTGGCAAATTAAAAGAAGTTTAGTGGAGTAGTCCCGAAGACCGCCACGCAGCACGCACACATATATACTTCTGAATTGTACTAAAGTGCTTCCATTTGAAAGGTATATATAAATATGTATATGAATTGTATATATTTAATGAAATGTATCTAGTATTACTTTTAAATTAACATATTTCTATACATGTATACTTTATTTGTTATTCAGGTAAAAGAAACTATTGAAGGAACTTCAGAGGCAGAAGTACTAAGCGGAAATATATGCACTTTGCACTCTGGTTGAAGGGCCAAGTAAGAGTAAATTGTATACATACGAGAATTCTAATTACGTTGTGATTAATTTTCAACTATGTATACAGGTTGACTATGATGATACATTCTACCCACCATGGTTTCATGATTTGATCCAAGGTCCTATTGCTAAGATAACAACAACACCCATATATTTCACCAGAGGATACACATTTCACACCTTTGAGTACGGTGTAAGGCGTGCAACGGCCAATTGGGGAGTATGTGTGAAGGGTGAAACCGATTTCTATGGGGTTCTACAAGAGATTATCGAAGTAGAATTTGTGGGATTAATTAGGTTGAAAACTGTGCTATTCAAATGTGACTGGTTTGATCCCATAATCAACAGAGGTGTCCGTTACAACAAATTTGGAGTTGTGGATGTAAATGGGAGGAGAAGATACAACAAGTTTGAGCCTTTCGTTTTAGAATTGCAAGCAGAACAAGTTAGCTTCATTCCATATCCAAGGATCGAAGAGTCATGAATCAATTGGTTAGCTACAGTGAAGATCACTCCTCGTGGGCGAATTATTGGAGGTGGAGATTTACCGTTGCAAGAACAATCTTGTACATCTATACAAGTGCCAGAGCAAGCTATAGAGCTAGTGGTGCTTATCGATCCGGAAAACCAAGAATATGAGGATCTCCCTGTAGAAGATGTTGACGATGAGGAACATGACGACTTTGCAGAAAGTGATAATCCAAGTAGTGGAAATGGTAGTAACGGTGAAGAATCTGATTGATACTACGGTTTATAATGTACGAACAATCTATTTTCTATATTAATGTAATTTACATTATATCAATCAAAGTCTTATAAATCATTTGAATATAATAGATTACTTGTGATTATAAAATCATTTGAATCTGATTGATACTACAGTTTATATAGTCGTTTAAAAGATAACATCGTAAAGGCAAAGACATTTTGAAAACACTTAGTAAAAAAAAATTGGTAAGAAACGTTGTAAAGACGTTGGCCCAACAAAAACGTCGTAACGACGTTGTTAAGGGCCAACGTCTTTACGACGTTTCTTTCGGCCAACGTCATTACGACGTAACGTAGTTCCTACATGCAATGTACCGTTACGGTACATTGAACACACCTTTGCCAACCGCTTTAAATCGATTACATTGTAAGTTCGACCCTATTTTTACAACTCCTTTACGACGAAAATTGATTTCCGAACTCTTTTACAACACCTCGTACTCCCTATATATAAAACACTAATTTTGCAACATCATTCCATCATTCATCCATCCTCATTCTCTCTCTAAGATATTTCTCTCTCCCTTCTCTCTACAATTTTTTTTAATGCAAATATAGGATTTTGAACATATATATATAGGTTGTTTAGAAATTATGTATTAGGTACGGAATTTAGAATTTAGGAGTTATAAATGATTTAGTAGTATACAATCCAATTTTTAATAGCGAAAATTCTTTTGTAGGTACTACAAAATATGGCACCCCGTAAGCATACATGTCGTGTCCATTACAGTGACATGGTGCACGACACTGCATTGTCTTCTACTTCCTCGGCTATGCCAAAGACACAGTCCCTGCATCAAAGTCATACTCCACCGCAAACTTCTTCGGCACCAGAAGTTACCGTAGAACCACCTCTGACGAATGCGGCGGTCCATCAAGACCTTTTGGTGCCGCCGGATGCACCTTATGCGCAATATCGGGTTGAGGATATTCTTGTGGCTCCAAATCGCGAGAATTTGCCGCACCTACATATCGATCGTCCAACTGGCACCTATTGGTACGTTCTAATTTATATATTAAATTAATAGGATTTACAAATTTAATCTAAGTATTTATAGTTAAATAACATATAGTATCTATTAAAAAATTGTCAGATTCGGTGTTGATAGCAAGGTGGGACAAAGTATCACAGAATGCATCAAAAGCTACTTCGTGGAGGCGACTCCAAATTGGAAATTAACACCACACTACATTCGCATAACATGGTTCAAGATTTTCGAGGTATTTTTTTTTTTAAATAAATTTTTTTAATAAGCATATTAACTAATAACTATTAAATTGTAATTACTTTCTTTTTCTACTAGCATCGTTGGAATTGGGATGTCTTCATCAACGAGAATGTCCGACATGAGTTCAACCGCAAAGCCATGAAGCGGCTTTGCAACACAGTCTCAGACTGGAAAACCGAGTGGGAGGTGAAGGGAGATGTCGGGAAGCCCACATTCATGACCAACGAGTGTTGGGAAGGATTGAAGAGTTACTGGGTAGACCCTACATCGGTGAAGAGATCTGCTCAGTGTTCCGCCTCCTGGAAGACGATTGGTCCTGATGGCTTATTAGTCGCAATGCCGCACACTGTGGGCCAGATGCCTTTCGGCGGAGTTGGAATACAAATAGTAAGTATTTTAAAAAATTAAATTTTTTTTGTTCGATATTAATTAATATAAATTACTATTTAATTTAAATTTTCCTTTTTAGGCGGAAAAAACTGGATATATTCCTACGCTTCCAGAATTCTATGCCGCAACGCATAAGAAAAAATTTGGCGTCTTCGTTGATCCACGGTGTGAACTGCTACACAGCCAGGTTGAAGCTGCGGTTCAGGAGCGTCAAACCCAGCTTTCCCAGGAATCATCAGATGGTACTCCTGTTAAATTGAGTGCTCCTGAAATCAACGCGATTTATAAGCAGATATTAAATTAGTAAATCTATTTTCTTTTAATTATCTAACATAATTTAAATAATTAACATTTCCTGACAAAACATTTTTATAGATTGCTCCGACCAAAAAAGGTACGAATTATTGGCATAGGATCCGTCCAAGATGTCCAAAGAGTCACGTTTAACTGGATAGGCGAAAACTCACTTCAGAGTCAGTTGCAGGAATCCCGTGCAGAAATTGCTTCGCTAACGCAAACGACGAATCAGAAATTCGCAGCCATGGAGTCCATGATTGATATTTTGGTTGCGGGCAATCCTCATGCAGCTGCGACTTTGGAGCTTAGACGTCAGAACCTCGGGATTAGGCCTACGGAGAATTTCGAGGTCGATTTGAACGAGCGAGTGGCTGAAGATCAGGACGACCGTAGTTCGGACATGTTCGACGAATTACTCCGATAAATATTTTGTAATTTATAAATTAGATTTTGTAAAAGCATTTTAATATTATATTTTAATTTTATAATTTATTTTGAATTAATTCATTTCATAATTTTATTAAAATAGAAAATTTAATTTAATAATTTTAATAAAAAAATTAAAACAAATATTAGTTCCTAAATAGTTGGCAAGAATTATAGTAAATGGTCCCTAATTAGTTGTAAAACATTCGTCCTTAAGTAGTTGTAAATATTTTCGTCTTTAAATAGTTGTAAAATTTTCGTCTTTAGGTAGTTATAAATTGTTTCGACTCTAATTCATTGCAACACTATTCGACTCTAATTAGTTGTAAACTATACGTTGTAAGTTACTAGCTAAATTTACAACTAACTTACAACGTTTACTTTGGCATCGACTTTACAACGCCTGCTTTATCTTACGACGTTTTTACAACGTTAGTTTTACGACGTTTTAACAACGAAAATATGTAGATGTTAATGTTTACAACGTTTTTTGGCTTACAACGCGAATGGCACGACTAACCATGTGGCGTCCCTAATGCGTTGTAAAGACCCTTACCAACGCATTAGAGACGAAACTAGGAGTTGTAAGACACATGTTTTCTTGTAGTGATTCAACCACTACAATATTACTAATCAACCTTAATCTTCATACGACATGCATTACATACTCTTTTGCTAGCCGCTTGTTTCAAGTTTCAACTGCTCATTTATTTTTTGAACAGCCCGGTCTAAACAGTGTTACTAATCTAACCTATTAATTTTGTTCTCAACCATTGAATCTACAGATTTCCTCTATTGCCAATTTTTTTTCCAAATCTTACATAATATCAAATAGTGTTATTTTATTTTCTTAAATCAAAATTCAATGAAAAAAAAATTGTAAATAATAACACTTAACTATTTGACAAAGTACTTTTTCTTTCCAACATTTGGTCACAACTGATCGGCCCAATAGTCAAGTTCTTATATAATATAGACAGTGAAACTCGATCGTAGATATGCAAGTGTCCATACCTTTAGAGAATTTACCACATGCCACTAGATCAAATGTTTATTTATTTTTTTGTTTATTTCTTTTTATGTTACTGTTATTTATTTATTTTACTGTCATGCATGTAATAATGCACACAAGCAAAAACATTTGTGTTGTTTAAAACCTTGTAGACCGACCTGCTATGGTTAACCATGCAAGCGTATATATATGATTTTATGTATATTTTTCGATAGAGTGACAAAAAGATGTAGTATAGATTTTGATAATAGAATTCAAATAATTAATAATGTCACTGAAATATTATTCAATTTTTATTCCAAAACCCATTGGTTTTACAGCGACAAACAACAGAAGAAAAAAACCAACAACTCAAATTTTAGAGTCTTGATTCTTAATATCTATCTACTTGATATCCCTCCATACTCACTCTGTCAAAATACAAAAAAGAAAAGAGCATGAATGTTATGCACATATGTACATAAAACCAAAAAGAAAAGAAAAGAGCATGAATATCATTAATTATGCACATATGTATATAGCGTGTAGATATAAATGTTCAAAAATGTTATGTTATTGCATACATATTATTGTGTAGATAATTTGATATGAGAGTCAGTTGCAGGAAAGAGTAGGGATGTTGCAACGAGAAGGAAGCCTAGAGGCAATACGAAACGTGTTGCAAATACATTCATTTGGCACGGACGCAGAGCATTGCAACACTCCGTACTCGGATTCGTCATGTCTGCTCCTGGAACTACAAACTCACCACATGCGTTTAGTCCACTTAGCTGCGCATTGCAACTCTGTCCATCCACCATCGTCGCTGCCACCACAACCACCACAACCACTATCACTGCAGTCACCTTCATGATTGAGTTGGAAGAGCTCAATGAGGCTGCCATTTTCTTCTACTCTATATGTTGTGATGAAAATATGTTAGTGAATGTGGATTGTTTTGTTTGTTATATCTATTTAGGGGTTTTGTTTATGTTTATAGAGTTGAGGAGGACACGATTATATGTGGTGAAGAAGGTTTAGGTTCATCGTTTGTGAGCTACCTAACGAGAGAGATCACGCTAAGCTGCACTTTTTTTGGGTATGGGAGTGTAGAGAAATATGTATGTGTAGGTTCTTTGATGTATTTTGACATTCATATACATAGATATACATAGATATACATATACATATTAAAGAATCATGGAACTGACTAATGTATTCTAAGCAAGATGTGATTTGCATAACGTGGGTAATTGTATGTATATATTTGGAACGATAACTTTTCTGTACTGATGTTATATGGATTTCTTAAGGACAACTTCATTTTTTTCAATCTAATTTAATTAAGCCACATGCCGAAGCCAGTTCAATGGTATATTGACCACAAAAACTCATCCTAAAGTGATCCTTTGACACTGCGGGCCATGTAGTCTGCTTTGTTGTTTAGAACTCTAGAAATTAAAACTATGGAATACACACTAAACAATCTCCCGAGTCTACAAAATTTAATCTTCAAATTATGGCTTGAAAGCAAACCAAACATTTAGGCATTCATCTTTTTGTCCTCCTAGGAGTGGCAGGCATTGCTCCATCTTACGTCCCATGTTTACACATTCTATAAAATTTTAAGTAGAAGATATTCTGAAATACTTTGGGAAAGTAAGTTTCTTTTATCTATTGTCATTTAGAAAGTACATAAACTAAAACCTAAAATATGAATAGTGGTTTTATTTTCATATATTAGATTGTGTCCACTATAATATTGCAGGTCTAATAAAAACTTCTTAAGATCTCGCATAACTATATCTCTTTCCTTCAATATCATTTCAATTGTCTCGATACAAACAACTTTATTGTTGTTGTTTTCCATTATTACATTTTGTTAGGGACCCTCCTCAATAGAAATGCATGAAACCCACTCAGTTACCACAACATCAATGTCTTTGGATATACATACATTGTAGTCTCTTAGACTCTTACACATAGACTGTTATTCAACAGCTGGCTATAAATTCGATAATTAATGGTATTACAAAAGGCATTTTAAGCCTTTACAACATAGTACTACAAACACTTTAGAACAAACATATGTACTACACACATTTTAGAACAAATTAACATATAGTACTACAAACACTTTAGAACAAACAAGATAATAGATATGGATAGATGTGCGGATTATATATAACGATTATAATGGTTCACAAGTGATCTTAGAGTAAGCCTCTTTCCCAAAGAGCAACTTTCATGGCTTTCAATGAATCTTCCATTCCATCACATATCTTTTCAGGATCTGGTATAACTGTTGTATCAACTCCTAATACGATTATCAGTTTTTCAGCATAACTTTGGAAATGCATCAACAATGCCTATCAAACATTTTTAGAAAGAAAAATATCAGAAAACAAAAGCTTATATCAATCTAGTTAAAGTATACAACGAACTAAAAGAGAAAAAGAGGCTCATACTTGTGATTGTCCGTAAACGCTAGGAGCAATGTAAGCGATAGGATGGTCATAGAAACTGATTTCTTCTGATGGCCCAAGGACGTTTGAAATGCACGTTGTTGTGTTCTTTACGGCTCGATTGAATATATTTGCTGTTACCTACAATGACAAAAGTGTCATACAAACTTATATAAATTAATACTCGATCAATTAATAAATATAATAAATCAATAGAATCTTCTAGTCTTAATTTTAGTTTACTATAATGATAAATTAATAAATAACTATAGTCTGAATATTATAAAGTTTATAGAGGTTTGTAGATATTCATTTAAAGTTGAAATAAAAGCTCTAATATATTAAGTTCAGTGATAACATTATTTTACCTTAGATCCAAACACTTTGTGGCCGATTTTAATCAACAAATACACCATATAAGCATAACCAGAATGCTTCTTTCGATCCATCATGGATTTAGATAATTTTAGATAGTCCAATGGATCGGTTTGTAAACCAATGGTGAAGGGCAAAAAAATAAAGCTGAAGTAGTTTCCCCATCTGCATTTGGAATCCTTCACCATCATATCTGCCAATGGCTTTATATAAAAAAGACAGAAATTTATATAAGTAATGGTTTGTCTACAACAAAAAGCTTTAGATTTAAATTGGAGCATATATATATATATATATATATATCTAACCTTGAGCCCGGTTTCTGATCTTATATTTATTGTACAACCTGAATGAAATCTTATTCGATATGGAAGATTGTTTCGACATGATAGCAATGCTCCATCCTTACCTTTCTCCATCTCTGTGTTTAGAAAAGAAACAAGATATACTAATTGGGATTTCAACTATGCATGCTAACTTATATATATATATATATATATATTAAATTATGAATGGTAACTTTTATCAAAAAAAAAGAAAAGAAAGAACTATGGTTTTTAAACTCTTAATAGTACATTACATATATATATATATATATATATACATACTGAGAGAGACAGAGAATTTAATGGTTTACCATAGCGTTGGTTCAGATAGTTAGAAAGCGAAGCTTGAGTAATTCCGACCAGAACATCATTGATAGTCTATCAAGATGCAAAAGAGAAAATAAAGATCTATTGAAAGGAAAAAGTATAGGAGAAACCATCAAATCAAAGCATAACGTACCATATTCATAGCATTCTTTATATCTTTAATGTCTTCCAAAGCGATAATTCTGTGATAAAATCTCGTTGGATTATTCCGAGTATCCGCGCCACCTTTCAGAGGTGTTTTTGTATCCTTCAAAATCATAATAACCAAAAGCAACAAGACATCCACAATTGTATTCCAAATAAACCTCGTTTTAGAACAAATGGCTAGTATCAGCCTTAAGAACCAGCCTTGGTTTTTGTGCTTGATACGCCGTTTCGAAGAAGGAATAGTAAGAGATTTGGGGTCTGTTTTATGGGTACAAGCAAGCAAAAGAGAATACAAGGACGCTCCATCTCCCAACGAATGGTGAAGTCTTATTATAGCGATTGCTTCAGCATCTGTGGTTTTGACGTTAAGGATATGAATTTCCCATAAGGGTTTTGACTTATCAAACGGAATCATCGTTAAACTTGAAAAATAGTCATCAGTGAAGCCATCTCCATCTTCACCAATTTCGTCTGGATCTATGTCTGGTACAACTACATGATCTTCTGCATTGACTTCGGTTTGTATCCAACTTGCACCATCATCAGACTGTGAAGTGAAAGATATTATTGGAAACCAAACATAAACAAAAAATGGCAAAGTATAAGAATGTATGTATAAGTAGCTCAGTACCAGTTTGCTAGAGAAACGAGGATGTTTGTGGACATTATACTTCAAGGCATCAACAACGACCTCCGGTTTAATCTTGGTTTTGAATCCAATCTTAAACACGGAGCAAAACTCGATCTCGGGCGATTCGAATACTCGAGCCATCGGGCTTAGCGGCTGCTCTTCCTCCTTCGTCATCGATATATCTGCTGTATTTTCTTTGCTCATGCTTATTTGATAAGGGAACGTACGTGTATTTATAAGTGGGCAGTGGGAAACTTGTAGTATTTCCACCCCCGCAATAATACATAGGATGAATCTTATTGAATTGTAGCTACAACAGTCTTAAATTATTGAGTAATTACTGTAACAGTTTAAAGTTCGATAATTATTCAAATATTGTTTTAAAATTGTTGTATAAGATTTCTCTTTTATTTAGAATGTTATTGGAGACTGAATTGGTGCGTGATTGTAGGGTTTCACGGATTTTTATGTAGACTTATCTGAAGTTTTATGCTTCTTTACTGGTAGAGTTATTTATCCTTTAATGGTAGACTTATTTGAAGTCCAAAGTCAACATATTTTGGGTTTGATGATAAGACTTACCCAACATATTATTTTTTCAGTTTATTATTGATTCACTCGTTTATTTGAAAATAAGAAAAGAACACAACAATTTAATGGTTTACGCTTTTGTGTAGTAATGCTTCGTCTCACCAAAAACTAGAAGTTTTTGGTTACACAAAGCCTTGAAATAAACTGTAAACTTACAGTCATTTCTCTTACACTCTCGTGTCTTTCTTTATCTCTCTAGTCTCTTATCCAACAAAGAGCCAAACTTTTACATATTTATGCAATCCAAAAAACAATTCCTATGTTTTTCAATACGTTTCTGTAATTTTCTGCACAAACCTACAAAATACAGAAACCTGCAACATTATATTTTCATTGTAGAGAGAAGACTGGATGTTGGAGTCTTTGGACTGAGGTTGAATACTTTTCTACCCTTCCTTGTCTCATAAAGAAGTCATGTGAGCTAATCATGACTTCTTTTTAAACCTGGCTTGAAATCTTTTGTCTTTGTTGGAGACTCTTCAACACACTTAGACATATTCAACATTTTTAATGATAGATTTATTTAGTGAATTATATTATAAAGATAAGTCTACTATCAAATTAATAACAACAAAAATAAATGTCCACTAAATAACACATGTTTTTGTTTTTTTTTTTTTGATAAATAGGAGGTTCTGGGTTTCGACCTATAATCTTTTAAAACTCGTTTATCTATTTTTATGGTCTTTAGCTAAATGTGGTGACCAACGCTGGAACCCCATATTTTCATTTGGGAGATTTGTCGCTAGAGCAGAAGCGTTGGTTAACAACACAAGTTAGCCATATAAAGTAAATAATTCTATCTTAATATAACAATAGACCAAGACTGAGGTAAAGATTGTGATAAAGACAAAGACGAATATAAAGACGTAGACAGAAATGAAGATTCGGACAGAAACGGAGACAAAGAAAAGACGGTATTAAATATTTTAACTGATAAAAGTTATTTGAATAAATGTAAGACTATTTGAGTTATTATCTCATATATACGAATTTATGTTGTAATTGACTGCTCGTATGATCACATGTAATGTGACTTTAATTGATAGCAGCGTCACATTATAAATAAATAAAATAAATGTGTATATATAAAAAGACTATATATATATATATTTGTTAACAGTGACTATGTGAGGATTTAAGTAAAATATATCCGTAATGCTTCAGAAAAAAAGATATCACAACCTAATTGTTGGTTTTAGACCTAAATGATCTTCGACGTAGAATCTTTTGTTTTCTCGTGGCTTAAAAGAGAATTTAAAACGTTGGATTCCACGAGGAGAAATATAAAATGAAAACGATCAAACTGTGTTTCCCAGATTACTTATCTAGTAAGTAGTTATATTCATACAGTTTATCTTTTCTTTTTCCACTTAATAATACGGTTAATCTTCTTATTAGATCATGACAGAGCTTGTACTTGCGAACCAAATATTCTCTGTTTTTACTTTTCATGTCTAACCTAAGTCTCCCCCTTGTCGTATTTCAATATTATGTAAAAATTGAATGAAAGAAGCATAGAAGTGACATGCAAAACCTTCTGCAACCCATCAGAAAATGTCACTTATGATATGTTTACGACGATTAGAACACCGTCAAGTGTATGTTGTCAGAAAATAGAAGCTGTCATTGACTATTTTTTTCGATGGGATCTGATTGTCTAATCCGTTAGAAATATTTCTGACCATGGTATGAGCTGTTTTAAAAAACCATCGCTTAATTCTAACGGCACAAAGCATCAATATCAATCAGAAATTAGCTGCCGAAACCTGTCGCTTGCTACAGAAAAATTCGACAGAGTCCTATAATATATTATTTATTATATCATTATTTCAAATTCTGTGTCTATTTGAACCTATTGTTTTTTTTCTTTTGAAGAATATGATGGTACCGTAACTATTGGTCGTTGCTAGAAAATTGGTGATTTTTTTTTCTCCAAAATTCGTAGCTGTATTATAAATATTGTAGCTTTTCGTTGTTTTTTAACCACAATTTGTTTTTGTGGCTATATAGAATTTTTCTACTTTAGTCACGTTTCCGACAATATTTATTTAATAAACAGTAATTAGAAATAGAGAGTCCGTAGGAATCCATAAAAATGATGAAAGAGAAAAATTATTATGAAAGAGAAAAATTATAAAAATTAATATGAAAGAGAAAATGATTGTGTTTAGGTTGCTAGATGTTAGGTTTTCTTTCATTTAGGTTGTTCTTAAATTTTATACTTAAATCAATCAATTCTAGATGTTAGGGTTTTTATCATTAGAAAAAGATATTTGATGAAATTCCTGAAAGAATTTAGATGAACTTTTCTTCCTT
>JAKUCM010005856.1:0-15473 GCA_023374145.1 Lepidium sativum
AAATTACATATATCATACTAATAATTACAACAAATCCATCACCAAATCATAGTATATCATTATTCGGTGTCGAAAACATTATAATATAAAAATTATTTTATCTAGAACAGATTCATCTATTTGTCATCATGAACAGAAACAATGTATAGACTAAAACGACAAAAGAAAAGTTTGAATGTAATAGTTACTTTCCTTTACAATGCTTGTGGATATCATATATATATATATATATATATATATATATATATATATATATGTTACTTTTAAAAAAAAAACCAATATATCTTTACAGGATAAAATGTGAGAGGATTAGTCCCTAAACTTTGACCAAAATAATCTAATAAAAATATATCAACATGACGTTTTTTAGACCCCCATAAAATTTGGAAGATTGCAAATATGTAAGTATATAAGAAAACAAAAATAGAGAAGAGAAAAAAAATAATTGACTTATTAATAGACCCCCACAAAATTTGGAAGATTGTAAATTGAAAGTTGAAACAATCGATTTGTGATGTCTTTTCTACCATATTTCAACTTCAAAATATAACGTAATGTTCATATGGTATTGTTTAAATTTTAAATTAGATTTTATTGATCTAACTTAAAAAAATCATTAGATGAATTGGAAAAAAACAAATGAAAGTGTTTAACGTGGTTGAGCACTATCTTGTTGATGGATATAGCTAAAGCCAAAGAGTGGAGCACTCGTGATTTACCACACATTTCTCACGTGTCAATACAAACAGAATCCACACTACAAAACAAAGCTTAACGTAATTAGGGTTATAAAGAGAAGAAGAAAGTTAGACTAATAATAGACTTGTCTAAAACAATTACTCTTCTGTTATCTCTCATATTTAAGAACAAAATGTAGAGAAAAAAAAAAAAGATTGAGACTGTGAAAAATTAGGTTAAATGGAGAATGAAGAAAGAAAGATGACGAAGAATAAGAGTTCAAGGTTTAAGAGTATTTGCGTCTTTTGTGGGAGTAGTAATGGCAACAAAGCTAGTTACCAAGATGTAGCCATTGATTTGGACAAAGAATTGGTAAACTATATAATTCATATATACATGTTTTTTGTTTCTGAATTCTATATACATATAATTCATATTATGGCAGAGGCTGAAGACATGATAAAACACTATTAGGGTTTAAATTTTTTGACGAACAGGTGAAGAGGAAGATCGATCTTGATTATGGTGGAGGAAGCATACGTTTAATGGGTTTGGTCGTCATGTTATTGGGTAATTACTATTTGATTTAATTCTTATTTTGATGTTTGTTATTGGACATAAACATGAGATTGATGTATGGTTCTAATTATTATTATGATGCAGAGTCATCCCAAAGCTTCTCATGTTGCAAGAGGTATTGATTGGTTTTAACTTCACTGGATCCGAACAGTTATATCAATATTGGTAATAGTTAGGGAAATAACATGTTATTTTGTTTATCCGTTTATGTCTCTTAAACAAACATGAAGCTTACTGGAGAAACAGTAGGAGAAGTGAGAGAAGCTGAAATGGCTAAACATTCTGATGCTTTCATTGCTTTGCTTGGTCATCGCTCTTTCTCACTTTCATTTTGTGAAAAGTTTATTTAAACTGATTTATGAGAATTTCGCCACTAAATTTTTAAGTTACAAAAACAAACATTGTCAAACTTCGGTTGGGGTCAACTTGTTATGTTCACGTCTGTTTTTTTTCTTCACTAGAGTTTGAATACAAAAAATCGCGTAATAGTATTATCTAGGGTTTAAAAAGTAAATTTGGACTATGAATTAAGCATTACCAATTGACAAATAATCCTTAATAATGGTTATTTTTAGGATTTTCTTTTCATGATTATATATATTTTGATTAAAAAAATTACATGTACTACGAATTAGTGTGGACACATCCATGTTAAAACATAAAAACATACGTGATGGTTAGTGTCCGTCCACTTTATATTTTGGAAATTAAAAGTTAGATTTTTTTTCTTCTTTATCGCTATATGTTCTTGTCATCATATAAACCCTTGTCTTTAAATAATGCGTTTAATAAGTAATATTACAAGTAGTTGATAAATGATACATGGGAGAATTCTCTCAAATGTCAAAGAATTAAAAGAATCACGACAAATATCTTTTTTATAAAAATAATTAAAATGGAAAGAAAAAAATAGATCCATCAACATCCAAAGGAAATGAAAATGGATATCGACAACATCTGTCTCATATCCATTTAAAGAAATTTTAGTATTTTCTGAATATCTTCAGAAACTCTAGATTTTATGTGAATTGACATTAAAAGATCGTAATTATCATTTGGGAAATACTGTATTTCTTTTCAAGTATTGACCTTGAGTTACTAGTTTTATGAGAAGGGACTCAAGTAGCAAATTATGACAATCATCACTAGAGCACTAACATTTGACCTTTGCCTTAAAAAGTACCAAAGAGTAAGAACAAGACTTATCATGATTCAGATGTTGACTTTTCTTTACAAGTCAAAAATGAAAGTGAAATGCAAATGATAACATCACCTAAATTTTTTTTTGTCAACCTGCAATTAGAAGTTTTTTGTGAGACCCAACCTTGGGTCAATGAAGTAATTTTGTGATCCATAAGGCCCAATAAAAGAATTATCAAGGGAGATAAGTTTTTGAGAAGAAAAAAAAAAGGAAAGATGCATCTTCTCAACCTAGCACCAAAACCTAATTTGTTCTCCTACTTAAACTCACCAACTCGGCGCCGCCTAGGCTTCTTCCTCTTCTGAAATCTTCAAACTCGAGCCTCATAGCAAGTATCTCCATTGCCGAAGTTGATTGATCAACCTAGAGCACCCTCCAAGTGGTAAGAAATCCAGTCCGAACCACTATTTTTCGGGGCCCATAACTAATCTTATACTAATCGCCTATTGATGATTTTGGTAGTTCTGGAAAGATCTTTCTATCAAGTTTCTGTAGCTTCAAACGGATCATTGATCGAAGTAGTATTGAGAGAGTTACACCGAGTTTAATGTAAGACATCAACTCAGTCTCTTTTTCCAGACTTAGAGAATTCTGAGTTCTGTTCTAATTTCTGTGTTCGACTTGGCATATTTGGGGTCGTTTTGTGACTAGATCTGTGCAAGGAAAGTTAGGTTCTTGTTGGATTTAGATAAACGGAACATTCAGGAACGCAACCGAACCGTCGGACCTTCAAATATATGTAAGATCTGATCTGTAATTCCGTTGCTTGGTCAGCAAGAATCATCTGTTTTGTTGACTGATGAACCCTAATTCTGTCTGGTTGCTTGTGTGTGAAGGTTTCTGCTGTGAAAGTTGTTGATTTTGCTTTTGGCTGCGTTTTTGAATCGGTCACCGGCCAATCTAGGTGAGGATATGATCTGTGAGACTTTTAGTTTTAATTTAATGTTAAACTCGTTTATTCTAATAATTAAAAATAATTAATTAGAATATTTTTAATCATATATTAATTATTATATAACTCTTATATAATATTTTAGGGATTTTGTGAATGTTTGGAAATAGGATAGTTGTTTGAATTATTATATGATATATAAATATTTAAAATATGTATTTCTTGAGGCATCTCGTAAGAGGTGATATATTTGATGTTTTGATGAAAATTAAGTAGATAAATAATGAGTAAATGAGTAAGTGAGGTGTCTCTTAAAAAGTGGTGACGCGGAGGAATTGGGCTACGGGCCGACAATCCCCGTGGAAAAGAGACAATGGTCTGGAGTGAGCCGACGGGACCGCTTCAGCCCAAAAACCGCTGACGAGCTAGGGAGGATCGAGTTACAGACTGTGGTCTCCCAACCGAGGGGCTCTAAAGCCATCGTGGAGTATGGTTGAGCCGATGTGTGCGACGTTGACTGCTACTGGCAGACCAGCCTGATTGGTACAACTTGTTGAAATACACAAGTTGCACATGATTGCTTTCTATGCTTAGGATAGACGATGTTTAGTATTAAGTTAGAACTTTGAGTCTCAGTAGCCAGAAGTGATCTCCTCACTGAGTATTTATACTCAACCCCTCATTTTTTTCCTTTTTCCAGATCGGATCTAGGATCGTGAGTAGCTGCCGAGTCTCTCTTTTTCATTGAAGTTATTTATTTCAGTTATTTATTTTGTAAGACATTTTCTTCGTTATTTTCTTTATTTTAATGATTTTTATTCGAGAGATTTTATGTAAGATTTTGGGACCATCTTAGTTATTAAATAAAAATTGAATGTTTTGGCACGAAGTGACACGTGTCTCAAAGTGTCGGGAGACGGGTGTTATATTTTTAATATTGGTTAAATGTAAATAATAATTTTTAAAGCTAAAAATTTTATGTTAGATTTTAAATTTTTTGAGATTCCAATAATAGAATCTTATTTAGAGTTCTTAAAATATTCTTGTTCAGCTCTAAACTAGAAAATATAAACTCAAAATTTTCATTTTTTTGTATGTGAGATAAAAGTGAACAATAATTTACATAACTCAGCAGTTATATCCTTAGAAACAACATCAAAGAAAATCCTAAATCCTCTTAGTCGAACGTCCATCCACATCACCATTTCCATCCATATCTCCAAGCCTTGCTCTGAGACTCACTTCTTTATATGCCTTGAACTTCTCAAAGTTTGTTGTCTCCACAATTTTTTCATCTTTCCCTGAGACTTCTTCTTCTCCATCTTTTGATTCATTGTTTTTTATAATGGGGTTAGACTCTGCCTTCTGTTCTTTGAAATCAAGTTGTGGTCATTTGATGTTGCTTGCCCTCTCCTTAGCCCACTTAAACACCAATGTGAAATAGCTTCTGCTTTTGCTATTATCCTGACTGTAATCAGAACCACGTGTTGTTGTTGTTATACTGCTGGATCTGCTCCACGGACTCGCGTTGTTGAGGATTGCATCTCTCTTTGGTTGTTTTGAA
This sequence comes from Lepidium sativum, assembly GCA_023374145.1. Taxonomy (NCBI): domain Eukaryota; kingdom Viridiplantae; phylum Streptophyta; class Magnoliopsida; order Brassicales; family Brassicaceae; genus Lepidium; species Lepidium sativum. Next base: position 4,915 of record JAKUCM010005856.1, read on the forward strand.
GACATTATTGCTAAAGATTCCTTGATGTCTCCTATTGTATCATCAGCTAGCTGTGCCACACTCTTTCATTGACTTCACCACGGCTATAGAATCTTCAAAGTCTTCCGTATGCAAGACAGTTTCACGTGACTTCTCCAAAACATTGTTGTTGAGTTTAAGAACATTTGGTGTTGTGTTTCGGACATGCTGTTGGATGTAGTAAAGCCCCACCGAGGTTTCGTTTGCAATGTACTTTATCATACCGGCTAAGCTCTCGTTAATCTCCGCAAAACCATCAACATTAGAGAACTCATGCATTCTGCCACAAATAGTCAATATTCCCAAACATTTTAGAGTCTCCAAAACCACCAGTAGCAAAAAATAGAAACAAAAGCTCACCAGGACAATTCAGAAGAGAATCAGATCGGAAATACAAACTAAACAATAGCAACTAACAAAATCAGAATAATGAACATAACCAATTCCAATTATATCACAGTTGTCCAGAGATAGGTTTGAGAAGCTTAAAAGGAAATTGGTGCTAACTAAAAATCACAAACGATCAACGAGAACTTGAGGTTTTTAAAACGAGTCGTAGATCGCTATAATTGAACGTGGACTAATTCATCCCTAATTAATTTCTGTTGTAGGGCAATTGCAAAAAACACAACAAGGTATGTTATTACCACTTTGACTAGACAAAACATTTGTCCATTTCTAACTAACATCATATCCTTAACCATGAACTTAAATTGCAAAAAGATCACAAAAATTCGTAACGTTAGCAAACAATTAAACACCAATACGACATTCAATCAAAATCTAATGAAAACGCCTAATGTTACAAGTTAAGTCACGATCAAAAACCATGTGTTTTAAGAACATTACCCAGATGGAAAAGTTCCACGAAAAACAAAAACAAACAGAAATTGAGAAAAAAGAAAGGAGCTTACAGTAAACCCTAAAAGATGACAGAACAGAGAGAAAAGAAGGGAATAGGTGGTAATCGGCAAATTCGATCAGTCAATAAAGAATTAGAATCTGTGTGTCTCTCCTGATGTGTTCCTCTTATCATTGCCTAACAACAACAACAACAAAATAAAGTTAACGTGTTTGAGCTTTACGGTGAAGTGCAGACAAAAAAATTTGGGGAAAAGAAAGAAGACGATAACGGAGCTCGCCAATTGCTTGAGAGCTCAAACTGCCATGTATCCCTTGTATCTTTGATCATTTGAAGAAAAAATTGTCAGACCATTCCACCAATAAGAATTAACACGTCATAGACTTTTAAATTTTCTAAAATATTTTAAGAGAAAATTATTCAAATAGAGTAAAACTATTCTCTACTTACAGAAATAATTTTTGTTAGAAAAAAAATATAAAGCAATGAATATAATTACAATTACACATTTTTAGTTATAAAAAAGTGAAAAATGTATTCTTCTTCTCTGTTCTTCTCCTTTTCTTCTCTTTCTTTTTATTTCTCGTATTCTTCCTCTTTTTCTTCCTTTTCTTGTCGATGTCCTCGTTGTCTCCCTCTTCTTCTTTCCTTTTATGAGTTTCTCGATTTCGTACGAATGAGTTTGAGACCAGCCATGAAAACATCAAAATATCTCGGAAACCAGCCGTTGAAACCATAATCCCACCGTTGGATCTAAAGACCACTGTGTCACGAAGCTTCCTGCAAAATTTCACTCAGATCGGAACACGTTTGAAGGTTCAAACACTGTCTTGAAAATAACTCGATGGAACAAAGTACACTAGAATTCAGTTACGTGAAGTAGAGTTCATTTTAGTGTAGTAGAGTTCAGTTCAGTGTAGTAGAGTTCAGCCAAAGTGTAGTAGAGTTCAACCAACGTGTGGTAGAGTTCATCCAAAGTGTAGTAGAGTTCAACCAACGTGTGGTAGAGTTCATCCAAAGTGTAGTAGAGTTCAACCAACGTGTGGTAGAGTTCATTCAAACTGTAGTAGAGTTCAACCAACGTGTAGTAGAGTTCAGCCGAAGTATAGTAGCAAACATCGAAATATCTCAGAAACCAGCTGTTGAAACCATAATCCCACCGTTGGATCTAAAGACCACTGTGTCATGAAGCTTCCCACAAAATTTCACTCATATCGGAACATGTTTGAAGGTTCAAACACTGTCTTGAAAATAACTCGATGGAACAAAGTACACTAGAATTTCTAACTTCACGAAGCTCAACCAAGATCAGCGAACAGCCATGTAAACATCAAAATATCTCAGAAACCAACCGTTGAAACCATAATTTCACCATTGGATCTAAAGATCACTGTGTCACGAAGCTTACCGCAAAATTTCACTCAGATCGGAACACGTTTGAAGGTTTAAACACTATCTTGAAAACGACCCGACGAAACATATTACACTATAATTCAGTTATGTGTAGTATAGTTCATTTTGGTGTAGTAGAGTTCAGTTCAGTGTAGTAGAGTTCATCCAAAGTGTAGTATAATTCAGCCAAAGTGTAGTTCTAACTCTACTAAGCATACTTTAGCTCTACTACGCTGGAATTCTAACTCTACTATACACGATTTTTCATTTATGTCAACTCTACTAAGCACACTTTAACTCTACTACGCTGGAATTCTAACTCTACTACGTTGCACACCATTAGTGTGGTAGAGTTGATTGCTTACGTGGCAGATTTCATTAATGACATTTTCGTAAATACCTCTTTTTTTACTCATTAAGAAAGGGAAAAATGGTATATATAAAATTTAAAAAACTATTGTAGTAATTTACAAACATTTACTCTACTTAGATAATTAACACTTAGTTTAACCTTAATCTAACAAATCACCCATGTTTTAATTAAGAGATAGTTCTAAATATCTGTACTCATTTTTGTTTTAATTAAAAATCATTTACCTCAACTAAGAATCTGCTCTAATATCCTCGAAAATTTTACAATTGGTGCCTATTGATCAACGTGTCTTCTTTATCATCAGGTGGTTATGGTACATTAGAAGAGCTACTTGAAATGGCACACCTTGGTATTCATAATAATCCGGTTTGTTTTCTTTAGCATAAGTTAAACCGATGACTAATTGAGATTTTTTATGGTGTTGAAGGTTGGTTTACTGAATGTTGATGGATATTACAATGCGTTGTTATCATTAATCGATAAAGCTGTTGAAGAAGGATTTATTCTTCCAACTGCTCGACATATTATCGTTTCTGCACCAACTGTAAAAGAGTTATTTTATAAATTAGAGGTAAAAGATAATATGGTTAAAGTCTTGATCTAGTAAAAAAAAAATTGGTTCAAAATACTGATTAGGATCACTTGTTTGGTTTATTACAGGAATATGTGCCTCGACACAAGCAATGAAAAGATTGAGATTTTGAGACCGATTTAAGGCCAAAATTTCTGAGAATTTGATGGTTTTTGTGTTGGACCATCAATTTCTATTAAAGACCAATCAGCTTAATGGATCAATTGATGGTTATATGTGAATGAGAAATGGGATTGGGTCTTAGTCAAGCCTATAACTTAAGTAACTTAAGTTATGTAAAATGTCTCATATTGCTAAAAAAACAATTATTTTACATGTGCAAAGATCTTGTATTAAAGGTTTTTAAAGGTTTCGCGATTCTCGTCTTGCGTTTAATGTCATCTATTATGCTCAGGTTCAAACTCGCATTAAAACGAGACATAATTCGGTCTTAAATGGAAGTGTGAACTTTAGGATTCGGTTTTAAAGGGATGCACTTAAAGGCTAAGTCTCCTTCTCCTATAAAAATCGAGCTCCTCCTCTCATTCCAAGACAAGTTACGAAAAACAACTAATTATCCCTCACCGTCTCTCTAGAGTCCGAGAGTGTGGAACAGACACTTCAGTTCGCAGATTCCGTTCTTCGGTGTATCGTCGACCGATCTCAGTTACAATTCTATCATGGTTCTCAAAAACGCATCAACCCGAGTACACCATGGGCATTTATTGAGTTAAGGTATTGAGACTACAGTCTCAGCTCTGTGTATTCTGTTACCTTATCCTTGTTCTTGTCGTTTATTGTTTCAAATCACCATTGTCAAATTTGATTTGAGTTTATAGGTTCTACAGTCTTAACTCAATAAATCCGCTCTTATATCTCTCTAATCTCTAACTTCGGATTAGCTTTAGTAGTTTCTGCAAAACCTGCTTCTTAAAATCGAGTCTTGTCTACAATCAATCTCCTCTCTTATTTTGTGCTTTTAGACTAACGTTTTTTGTAGGTTTATTTTTACACTAACTATATTTGCTATTCTTTTTGGTTTCAGCGGATCGTTTGTTTAAATGATTGAAGAAAGAAAGGGAAAAAATAGCTAAAACGTTATCTACAAGTTTTATAACTTAGCGGATCATTTTTCTGAAAATCATCAACAACTGCAAATTGTTTAACTCCGCAAAGTGTTGTTCGATTTTGATAAACCAAAACTAAACTATCAACATAATTGTCAAGATTTATCTATGCAAACGTGGGTTTGAGTTTGACATAAAAAATGTTAATCACAATCGCTTTTATTATTTAAATAAGGGTTGCAAATTTCTTTTCTTTTTTTCTCAAAAAAAATAATAATTTTGCAGATTGTTTATTTAATTTTTTAAAACACATATTTCAAACAGGATTTGCAAATTTTAATAAATTACGCAGATTGTTTTAAATTAATTTTAAAGTGACATTGTTCTGATAAAAGTGTTTTTACTTTTTTCAGATGTCTAACAACATGACATTGATCCAAGACACACTTATGGACAATCAAGTGCTTGATGGAAACTCTGCCTGAAAAAATTGATGGCCAAGGATTCAAAATCGTGGCAGCTGAAGATGATTTTTTTCTGACAAATTCCAGTTCAAGAAGTTTGTTAAAGAGGATCAGTCATACCTTCCTACGGGTAACACAAACAAATTGTTGTTTAATAATGTTGAAGCATATATCTTAAATTGCCTTTAGAACAAGCTCTTCAAAGTCACCAGGTAGACCCCCTATGAGCTTTGGAAAGGTTCACCACCATCGTATAAATACCTCAAAATGTGGCGGTCCTTAGCAAAAGTGGCAATGCACCTCTAAACAGGTCACAATCGGACCAAAAACTGTTGATTGTGTTTTCCTCGGATACGCACATAACAGTTTTGCCTATCGGTTCATAGTCATTAAATTTGAGATACTTAATGTCCATGTCAACACGATAATGGAATCAAGAAATGCATCTCTCTTCGAACACATGTTTCCATATAAGAATAAACAAAATCCAAAGAGAACTCATGACGAAAGAGATAACACAACTCATGAGCCTAGTACATCTAAAATTCTTCAGTCTAACTTAGAATATCAACAAGATGAACCTAGACAGAGCAAAAGAGCTCGTAAGGAAAAAACTTTAGGTGATGATTTCTGGATGATTTTTCTTGTAGAAAATAAACCAAGAAATTTCATTGAAGCCATGTAGACTCTCAACTTCACGTGACCAAAAACCTGGTGAAGCAGTGTCACGGGTAGAGTACGCACATGTAATCGGATGTCTTGTGTACTTGATTAACTGTAGTAGACCTGGTCTAGCACATGTGGTTATGGGATGCACTATGATAGAGACCCTCAAGTATTAAAAGGGTACAATAATACTAACTGGATTCTGACTCCAAAAACTCAAAATCCACTAGTGGATACGTTTTTACTCTGGGAGGTGCAGTAGTATCTTGGAAATCTTCCAAACAAACTCTATTAGCTCGATCCAGCATGGAGTAAGAGTTTATAGCTCTAGACAAAGCAGCAGAAGAAGCAGAATGGCTTCAAATTTTTTTGGAAGATATTCTGATGTGGGAGAAACTTGTGTTAGCACTTCACATTCACTGTGATAGTCAATCAACTATAGCCCAAGCATAGAATAATCTCTACAATGGCAAATCTCGTCATACCAACCGACGACATAATACCATTAGACACATGATCTCAAGTGGTGTTATCACAATCGATTACATCAGGTCAGCTGACAATCTAGCAGATCTCTTTACCAAAGGATTGTCTCGAGATCAAGTGGTAAAATCATCAAGACGAATGAGTTTAAAGCCTATAACCTAAAAAGCTATCTGGTGGAAGCCCTACCTACATGACTCGAGATCCCAAGAAAAAATTTAAAAGGGATAAATAAATGAGATAATATCTTCAACATGCACTGTGAGCATTACGTCTCTACCCAGTTCCTAAAACGATAAACAATGCAGCATTTAAGTTAAGGATACGTTCTAAACTTTTAATGATTTGAGTCTAAAAATTGGTTGATAAGGGGGATATTACATGTTACTTCTGATCATCCAAAATTTTGGCAAATCACCTAGTGAATGTGAAATAAAGGTTGCTTCTAAGATAATGAAGGTAAGCTATACTCTCTAAGTTCACTCATGAAGTACCATGCAAAGTTCAATGTCACAATGAACATAAGAGAGAACTTAGTTCTACTAGAAAATTAGTTGGGTTATATTTTGTTTTCGAGGTTTACACTAAACTTATGGATGGTTCAAGACACCATGTTCACCTCCTCGCCAAGTAAACCTGACATATATTAACAATGGGTGGTTCAAAGCTGAAAATGATACTTACTCAAACACATCACATTTTCGTATACACTATCGAAACTCCGTCAGTATGTCTAGTCTATTGGATAATTATAGTTAGTCTGGTCTATCGAATCATCAGTCATATGTTAAAATCATTTATATTTATGTGGGGGATTGTTGGACCATTGATTTCTATTAAATACCAATTGGCTTAATAGATCAATTAATGGTTATATAGGAATGAGAAATAGGATTGGGCCTTAAGCAAGCCTATAACTTTTGTTATGTAAAATATCTCACATTGCTAAGAAAAACTCGTTTGCATGTGCATATATATGGTTAGACATGTAAACTAGTTTAGAGAACTTGGATGAGAGAAGGGAAACACCACACAAGCGCGCCGCCGGGCTTGGGCTCGAGGCTCCCACAGCCGCGCACATCTTATTCTTTTTAGGCCAAACCTACATAAGAGATTTAACCTTAATGGCAAAGATTTTGTCTTAAAGGTTATGCTGTTCTTTCCTTTCGTTTAATGCCATCCGTTACGTTCGGTTTCAAACACACATTAAAACAAAACATGATTCAGTCTTATATGAATGATACATAGAAGTGTGATCTCCGAGACTCGGTCTTAAAGGGACACACTTGAAGGCCAAGTCTCCTTCTCCAATGAAAATCGAGTTCCTCCTCTCATTCGAAGAGAAGTTACGGAAAAACAAATAATTGTCCCTCACCGTCTATACAAAGTCCAAGAATGTGGAATAGACACTTTAGTTCACAGATTCCGGTAATTGGTGTATCGTCGGCCGATCTCAGTCACCGTTCTATCATGGGACTCAAACGCATCAACCCAAGTACACCGCATATATTTATTGAGTTAAGGTATTGAGACTATATTCTCAACTCTATGTATTTTGTCACCTTATTTTTGTTCTTGTCATTATTGTTTCAAATCACTATTAGATTTGATTCGAGTTTATAAGTTCTGCATTTGAAATGAAAAATAAAGTATTTCTTAAAACAACAGAATTTGTGAATTAATTAGGATGTGAGTATATATATATAAATTTGTTATCAGTTCTATATCAGAATTTTGTTTCATTTATTTATGTAATGTACAAAGTAGTGCATATTATTATAACTATTAGTGAATACGTTCTTTTTGTCAATTTAAATTCATTAATTAATAATATCAAGAAGGAGTGTTAGTGTTTGGATAAGGAGTGAAGTGTCCGAACTGAGGGAGTGATAGTGGGAAGTGGTTGGACCGGTCATGGGGCAGTCCAGGGAGTAAATGTCTTGCGGGTTGGATTTGGTCCAACTTGGGTGGGGTTGAATTTGGCCCATCATGGACGAATTAGGGTTATGGTTCTCCACCCAAAACCTTATAAATACAAGTAAAAGCCGCTGCATCCACATTCTTTCACGAAAAATCTCTAAGAAAAACAGGAAACCTTTGTGAAGAGCTCTAAGGCTAATTGTGATCGATTTCGAGTAAGAGAAATGACATATCAAGAGTGATCAAGATAGGATCCCAGTAGCCTGACTGAATTCGCATCAAGAGGTGTCTGAAAAAGGTTAAGGCAAATGTGAGTTTTCGGGACCATTGTGGTTGATCTAGGGATCGTTTTTGGGCAATAGTGGGATTAAGTCTTAGACGGGTTAGGATTGCGTGATTGACTGGATATACTAACCGAATGATTACTGTATTTCCGTTCATAATTGTTGTTTGGGTTGATTCGTGTGAATCCGGGTAACCGAGGGAGCATATCTGATCGGACTCTGTGCATGAATAATGTTGTTCTCTGACTTGATTGTGTTATTGTTTGGATGCGTTTCTGGTTTGGCCTAGTGGGACGGAATGACCGACTCACTAAGCAAATTTGTTTGCTTACCCAATCTGCATGATTGTAGGTGATTTACCTAATGACCGTGAAAGTGGCTATGTATGAGAGGGATCGAGGCGAGATGGAGGAATGCTGGAATAAGACTGGGAGAAACTAGGTCTAGTTCATTTATTTTTATCATTCTTGCAAATTTGTTGTACTAGAACCCCTTGTGATTAGTTTATGCATACTTTTGGACTTATCGAACTGTCAACAACTCGGAAACATACTAAGTAAATAAAGAACATAAAATTGGCTAAATGTTTGGTGCGTTCATGACCAAACTGAATCGAATCCGAACGTAGGTATTTCAAGTTAGGATGCCATACAAACCCTATAACATGACAAGAAAATCATTTTTATGAAATTTAAAAGATGTAGAATCAGATTAATAGAATACATAAGAAACTTTTCTAATTATTCAAAAAAAGTTATTTATGGAGAAAAAATTGGCTTGTTTTCTAATTTTGTCATTATTTTCAAAACTTTTGAGTTATCGTTAAAAAAACTCCACATCTAAAATGTGCATTTAAATCATGTCGGTTATTATCCAAAACATTGATTCAATCTTTAAATTATTTATATTTTGAAAAATATATATATTATCATAATTTAAATTGATAAAATTTGATTTATAAAAAATTTGAATTTTCTAATTTTTTTTAGTATTTTATTTATAATAGATAGAGATCGAATCTCCGATAGCATAATCATTATATGAGTTGTTTAAAACACCTGACTAAGAGTTCGACAAGAACAATATTTATTACATACGTAAAAGTAAAATAAACTACAAAATAAAACGTGTAAAAATAAAGAAAGCCCACTTGAGAAACCGTAAACAAAAGTTGACTAAAACCAGTTAATTGAACAATAAACGAATCTGATTTGTAACAGAAGTTTCTTGTTTTCGAGAGTAATTAGTAAAGTAACAAAAAATAAGCAATTCATATGAACGAACCCACCCACCATGTGTTTTAAGCCCAAGAAAGATATTCAGTGAACCCAGACGAAAAAATAATTAAAATTGTCCTTTACACTAATTGAAAGGTTATGTTACAAAAATCCAATTAAATTATAAATAAATATTTGGACACAAAGCCCAAAAGATCACGAATCTAGTTAAATATTAGCGACACTAAAGATTCTTTAAGCTGATGAATGATCTGTACCATGTAGCTTTGTTCCCTTTTTGGTGTTTTAACTCTTTACTTAACTGACTTAACAACACTTCATTATTATCTCAATTTCAGTTATTCGTCAAGACATATAAATATTATATCTCAAATTGATTTTTTAATATTAAGATATAACATGATCTATAGTCTAAATTGTACTCTTTACAACCTTTTGTAATCTTTTATTTGTATAAGGAAATAGTTGAAGTTTTGATGTCATAATTATTAAGTATGTCATCATTTAAACTACTAAACTGAAAATATATAGCTTGATAATAATACATCAAATTTGATTTTATTCGAAATATTACTCATTCTATTTTTTGTTATCAATAATTATATCAATAAAATTGATTTATAATTAAAATTTTGAACTCCTAATATATCATGTAAATGCAAATTTAAGATTTGAATATGAATGGTAAAATCAGCAAAAGTGTCACTAAAACCGTTTACGAAGGACACTTTCCTGTAACATTCCATACATATCGACAATTTTGATTATCTTGTCTCTTGGATAAAAATTTGGTATGTATTTTTATTATTATATATACAATAATAATATAAAAGAAGTGCGGTCTCAAATGTTATGATTCATTGAACATAACATATGACTGAGAGAGGAGCCCATGTTCCTTTAACTGATGCAAATTTTTAGTTTTTTCTGTTTTAATTAGCTTCTTATCCAATATACATATACATATGGATAGTGATGAGTGAATTCAATAAATAGTGACAAATTAAATAAATAAAATTAGAAGCAATAGTAAGGTACAATGTATGGCTATCGAAAAATGCCCAAAGCTGTACTTCCATTGATGTAGGAGATGATTGGGAGTACCTCCATTTTATTTTATTTGTTATAGATGCACTATTAACAATATCATATGACAGATATAATTTTATAAGTCAAATTCGATTAAACATAATAAAATATAACACTTAATCAAATACACTC
>JAKUCM010005857.1:0-27147 GCA_023374145.1 Lepidium sativum
TGCATCTAAGTGATCTTTTGGATCTTGATCCAATAAGGCTTTAGCTTGCTAGCCTTTGAAAGTTTGTGTCAAAACTGAAAAACAGAGGATGATTTAAGTTAAGTAATGAGTTTTGATGAAAGTCACCTGAAATTAACTAACTTTTGCATTGAGGCAGGTATGAATAAGTTTGCCTAACTTAATTTATTAGATCTTTCTGCATCTCTAGGGCCTTGCTTTACCAGACTCGAGTATTTTGTTAATATTTCCTTGCTGCTGAATCTTTCTTAGTTTATACGCAAACGACTCTGTAGTCAATTTCTTTTTTGGTCTAAGCTCTAAGATCATCACTTACTTTTATTAATGGAGAGCCATCTAGATTGAAGCAAGAAAAGTAGGGAAACTAAACTCAAGCTTTTCTTTGTCTTCACTCTTCCTCTTCTTTATTAATAAATATTAAATATATTTTCTTACTTTAATTTTTGAGTCCATAAACATTAATTAATTCAATACATACCTTTAGGTCGGCTTGGTTTTCCTAAGAGGTTAGTTAGGTACTTAGGTAGGTGTAGATGGCTATAATTCCATTTACTTTGATTGCAATTCATATATTACTGAAATTAAATACAGAGTAAAGTCTTCGATAAAAATAGATTGGTTTATGGCTATTTGCCAACAAAACATGTGTCATTGTCTTCAAGAATATTCTCCTCCAAGACTATTCTGATTTTTGCTGTTGTTTACCAAATTTATTCAGGAATAAGGTGCGTATTATTGAAGCAGGTGCGTTAGAGCCAATCATCAACTTCTTACAGTCAAATAGTCCAACACTTAAAGAGTACGCTTCTGCATCTTTGCTCACTCTCTCGGCGTCAGCAAACAACAAACCCATCATCGGAGCTAATGGCGTGATTCCTTTGTTAGTCAAAGTGGTTAAACATGGCAGTCCACAAGCTAAAGCTGATGCAGTTATGGCCCTTTCCAACCTCTCTACACTCCCGGATAACCTAAGCATGATCCTAGCGACTAAACCACTATTACCGATACTGAATCTTCTCAAATCAAGTAAAAAGTCATCGAAAACATCTGAGAAATGTTGTTCTCTGATAGAATCCTTGATGGTTTCTGGAGAAGAGGCAAGAACAGGATTAACTTCTGATGAAGGAGGACTTTTTGCAGTCGTGGAAGTTCTTGAAAACGGATCATTACAAGGTCGGGAACATGCAGTGGGTGTGCTTTTAACGCTGTGCCAAAGCGATAGAAGTAAATACAGAGAGCCAATCCTTAGAGAAGGTGTAATACCGGGACTGCTTGAGCTAACGGTTCAAGGGACATCGAAATCCCGAACTAAAGCGCAAAGACTTCTCTGTTTACTCAGGGACTCAGATAGCCCGAGATCAGAGGTTCAACCAGATACAATAGAAAACATAGTGTCAAGCTTAATCTCTCATATAGACGGAGATGATCAATCCGGTAAGGCAAAGAAAATGCTAGCTGAAATGGTACAAGTTAGCATGGAGAAAAGCTTAAGACATTTACAAGAACGTGCTTCGACGCTTGTCCGTCCTTAAACCGCGACTGTAACCGCGGTTTGACTCCATATAATGGTTATGAAGATTGAAGAATATACATATATATATATATGCCAGTCCAGTAGCCGGCGATTTGGTTCTTAGTGACTGGTTTCTTTTACTTATACTCTCAAAGTGTTCATAATAAAAGAAAATATTTTGTAAGTTTAAAAAGGTCTTTGTGTGTACATTACTATAGTAACTCTTTTACTTTAACAAAATTTCAGTGATGTATTTCTACTCACTCCGGTTTATATAAACCGGATCTATCCGGCTAAAGTCCACCAATAATCAGGTAAGATTCACCAACTCATATATAAGAGGACCATTGAATTTGAGGAGGCTGATGATCTCATCAAAGTAGAATACGTACGTAGAGATCAATTTGACATCTATATGTTACCTCATCGAACCAATACTAAAGAGAGAAAAATGGAACAATATGTTTCTTCTTTAATTCTTTAAAAAACAAAAGCTGACATCAGTCCTCGAAACTGAAAGTACATTTTGGATCCGCCTTTTCAGAAACTCTCACGTTCACTTCCCATGTTATCAACGATACTGTCCAAAATTGGAATTAATGATTTAATAATTTACATATATATTGGGGGAATTGAAATTGAAAACATACAGAATTGTGTTATCTTTTCCATTTATTGAAAATACAAAAAAACGACTAAGCTGGAGATACGATACAAGATTTTACTCGTTCTCTCAACTCCTGAAAGATAAAGTTGAGAATATTTAGGCAAAATAGTTAAAACTCATAAAAGTTCGGGTCAAAGAGTAAAAACATAACTAAAGTTACGGTCTCTTTTCCTAATTATTAAACATTTATTCTTAAACTTCTTTTCCCGGTTATTAACGATTCCTCTACCGTCGTAACTCGGTGGCTCCGGCGAGTTTCCACGCCGAGGTTGTGATCAATGGTCGAGTTTGCCATCCAAGCATTAAACAACCGTCGTTTTCTTCAACTCTGTATCCATCTCCTGTAGCGAAGAGTGACAAAAGCATACTCGCTTGTTTAAACGCACTAGATCCGATATGAACCGGGTCGAATCCGGTAGATTTCATTCGGATTCTCCACTGCGATAACGTCTCGTGTCGCTCGACTCGATGCGATCCTTCAGCCGCAACAACGTTGAGTATTTGTCTTCCTAAGTATACTTCTGACATGACTCGGTCTTGACTCGGTAAACTGTAACTGTCTTCGAGTGAGTCGAACAAGCTCGAGTAATAGTGAAGTGCTTCGTTAAACCTATCGAGGAAGACGATTCCGTTGTGATTCGCTTCTTGCTCAACCACCGTGACAATACTCGGGTTTACAGCCTTGACGGTCGTTAAGAGCTTTTCGATTGAACCGGGTCGGGCTAATAACCGGTGGAGCTCAAAAACCGAATTGATCACTAAGGTTTCTGAATCGGGTCGGGTTTCGAACATTTCGGGTTCTAAATCCGATAAACTCTCAGCAGCTAATCCCTTGAATTCGAATTCAACTCCTACATTTTGAGCGAATTGAGCTAGTTTCCAACCTAATTGCTGAAGCGAATCCGAATTCTCCGTTTGCGGTGGTCCAATTCCGGTGAGACGAAACGACGGAGGTCCACCGGGTCGAAGCGCTAAGGCTTGCATTAAAGCTGGCCATTGCATCCCTTGATTAAGCCCAAGATCAATAACGTGAACTCTACGCGCCGTCGTAACAGCTTCTAGAATCGCTTGATTCGCCGTGAAATGAGCGAATTTCAGGTAAGGACAAGATTCGTAAAAATGCATCTGCAAAACCTCTTCGAAGGAACCACCCAACGCACCACCATCCATCTCCGCCGTGTAATCACGGTATATCCGACGAGTTAAAGCTTGAGCGAAATACGTCGCGACTTTCCCCATAGCTCCAGCTTGAGTAGCCGCGAGTGTTCCCACGCGCTTAACAAGCGCGTCAGCTAAGTTGAGATTCTCTTGCTGAATCGCTTCTGCACACGCCACTAACGCATGGACGAGTCTAACTCCTGTGTCTTGTGAGTCAACTAGAACCACAGACCGAGTTGAGTCATTATCGGATCCAAGTCGGATCCTTTTACTGCTAGCTTCTTCGTCAACAGCTTCTTCTTCCTTTGGAAAAGCTGAAAGTCCCGGAATTGCTCTTAGATCGTATTCGGATCTATCCTGGGTCGGGTTAAGATCCGAAGAAACCGGATTGTTGAGCTCAGAAAGCATGCTCTCGACCCAATTAGAGAGATCAGAAGGATTGTAATGAACCGTGTCGTTTAAAAGAGTAGAACCAACATCGTCATTAGACAACACCATTTCAAGCTGCTCAAGCTTCTGTGCAACTTCAGCCATTTCAGAAGATCGAACCTTGTAACCAAGAACAGCAAGAAGCTCATCATCCATGTTGTTATCATCAGTCAAATTCTTATCCACCATTGAAGAAAAACCTTCAGCAGAAGGTTCCCAAGTTTCTTCATGTCCTCTCTTCATCTTCGTTAAAGAGACTGATGAAGTTGAAACCTAAAAGAAAGAGACTTGTAGATTATATAATAGGAAAGGAGGTAACTTTACTTCATGGGTGGGTAAGGTTTTTAATGGGGATTTGAAAAAGGAAGTGAGTGAATGATTTGGTAAATAGACAATTTGTGGAAAGAGAAGAGATTCTGGAAGAGAGGGAACAATATATAAAACACGAGGGAGTAAGACTGTAAGAGAAAAAGGTCCAATGAGAGAAGTGAGTGTGAAGTGTGTTTAAGAGATAAGAATCAGAGACGATACCATTCTTGGTTGCTCTCTCTCTCTCTTTCTCCTTTTCCTGACTCCAAAGATATTTACTCACTTCCACAGATTTTATTTTGTTCTATAATAATGGATCATTTATTCTGTTTTAAAGTTTTCATTTTATTTTCATGGATGTTTAAAATTTTGTTTATCGAACTTTATAACTTTTAGGTTGTAGTGTGCTTTCGTCATATATGTTGGTAAGATTTCTAAAAGTTTCTTCTTTACAAAAAATGATATTTGAAGTTGTGAAGTATACAAGTCTATATTATTAATAATCATTTAATGAGAGTTTTTCATGATTCATATAATCCAACTTATGATACTAGTTGTACACTCATACTTTTATGTATTTCTAAACACAATATCTGTTAAAAATCAGACCCAAGATGGTGTGACAGATTAATAATTCGACAATATATTATTGAACCAAGAATCCTATGTTCATTGGATATAAAAATATAGATTATTTTCATACCAAATACAAATAAAATCCGTGTCTGTTTTGAGCACGTTTAGTGTCATATGGTCAGTTTTAAGTCAATTAGACATGTACTTCGTCGTGTTTATACGATAAGTGCAATTTTATCTGTTCTAAAATGTATAATATTTTTTTTCTTAATTAATTTTAGTTATTTAATATTTTCAGTTTTTAATACAATAGTTGTTATATTTTTTACTTTTTGCTCATTGTATTCTAAAAGTTAATTTTTAATTAGTTAAATAATTATTATATAGATAAAAATATATTAAATGCTAAGTAGATACTAAAAGTTACTTATTCAAAATTGTAAATTAGGTTAAGAGGCTCATTACAAATAGGATTGCGATTTATTATGAGACGATCTAGTCTTGTAAAGGTACGTTGAATCCTTGTCTGGACACTTTGTATTTACTATATAATCACATCTTATTAAACATAGTTTATGTTCCTTTTATCCTCGGATCTTGAATATTTTGGTAGATAATTCAAATTGTATGTATAAAATCTAGTATTTTATTTTACAACTAATGATTACTAAAACTTTGAAATATCAAAGTTACTATTAAACCCTCTAGCATAATGAAATAAAGATATAAATTTCTTTGAGAAAATAGAAATGGCTTAATTTATGAATTTGAGGTGGACACATGAGCAACCTGTCATGTGACACGTAGAGGAAGACATAGCCTACGAGACGTCCACAACATAATGTTACTTTCATTAATTTATGAAATCTCATACATCTCTCTCACTCTATATACATATATGTACACACATCAAGCTGCAGTATAATAATTAAGGTTTTTCTTGAATTGTGAAATCGTTCGGAAACCGTAAGAAGATCCATTTGGAATATGAGAAAATAAAATAAAGTTGTGGGGATTGATATGGTCCCAAAGGCAGTGGTGCAAGAAAATGATATTCGTTCATGTGTATGAAAGTCGCATGATGCATGTGAAAATGTTTAGTTGCATGCTTTTCTATTTTTAGGCCTTTGATGTTACTTGTGGATCTTTATTGGTCGGTTTTGCTTTTCTGGCTTACATTATTTGTTACTATAATTCAGGAAATTTTCATTTATATGAGAACTGAAATTAGTAACTATTATTGGTGGGTCTAAACGAACTTAGATCCAAAATCGAGTCTATCTAAAAAGCTCAAGTATGATTAAAAAAAAAACAAGTTCATTTTATTGGGAGTTTGGATAGTTTGAGCTTGAAGAAAAAAGAAAAACATCATCCAAAGATCAGAAGTAGAATTGTGAGTCATAACTCTCGTATGAATTTTACGAGATTGAATAAGAATATCTTATGAAATTCACTCTGAAGAGGAGGCGGCGCAACGAAGAGCATCAAATATGCAAGCTAAAAACTATGAACAAATAATGATCTTCTTAAAATCAAGAATAAGTTGTTTACTTAGTGATTATATCTATTTTTCGTTAAATCTTCTTGATGTTAGTTTTATTATTAACAATAACCTTTAAAAATCTTGCTAGGTTTGTTCGAGAGACATATTATAGTTGAATGTAATGGATGTTTGATTTTGGCCTTTATTGCTTAATATAAGATTGCCGTTGACAAAAAAAAAAACCTTTAAAAATCACAATTTATATCATTTTAAATTATTTTTAAGATTTGATTCTTTGTTAAAACTCATTTTTTATAGATATATAGGTAATAACGTTCTAAATATCACGTTACATATTGTAAATTTCACGATTTTTCGTTTAAAAAAACTTTTTTGTAATTAAATTTGTGGGTTATAATCTTCTAAAAATCATGTTTTACTTCAATTTGATTATTTTTAGAATTTATAACCTTTATTTTTTGGCTTAAAACTCATTATTTTGTAAATATAATTATTTTTATTATTTTGAGAATTTATAAATTTCATTTTTTTAGCTTAAAACTCATTTTTTGGCAAAACATAAGGGTTCTAAAATTGAGAATGAATAGATTTCAAATTTTTGGCTTAAAACTAATTTGTTTGGTAATTATGTGGATCATAGCCTTCTACAATTCACATTTTACTTCACTTTTTACTATTTTGGAATTTTATATTTGCTATTTTTCACCTAAACCTCATTTTTCTTTTTGTAAATAGGTGGTTATAGCATTTTACAAATCACTTCTCAATCAATTTTTGATTATTTCTAAGATGTTATAGACAAAAAAAAATGTTTTTAGTACATGTGCGAGTTATAGGCTTCCAATTATTGCACTTCACTTCATATTCGATTATTTTTGGAAATTTATAACAGTAAAAATAAATTAAAACAAACAATTTCGTTTATCTTACGTTATTATATATAGCCTGAATATAACTTTCGCTACTTGCAGTGGCCAACAATTGAGCAGAGAACCTCAATCGATATTGCTTTTTATTTAACAATGAGGCGCCAAATATGAGTGTCGAGTTAAATAAGGAACACCTTATAAAACTATATATCAAGTTTTAACTACATTTATGAAACTTCATTATCATCACCCAAAAGAAAAAGTTGTCTGCAATTTGTTCCATTCACCGAGTATTCAAATCAAATTCCCCACTTCGTCGCCAGTTCTCAGTTTTTCCATTTGCATTTTCTTCATCATTCAAAAAGTCTTCCAATGGCTCTTTCTCTTCTCTCTCAATGTTAGTATTGTTATTTCCCCATCCATTATTCATCATCATCATCATCACATCAGGGTTCAAGTTACGTCCTTGTTCCCCATGATTCCCAATCGCATTAGCTCTCAGTGGGTTACGAGGCAACATATCGGTATGATGATGAGATTGTTGCGGCTCTGGTGCCCTCACTTGTCCTGCTGCATGAGCCAAAGCCGCCATTCGTAACCTCACCTCTTGAGCTTTCATTTCTCTATCCAATTCAGATTTCAGCTCAATACACGCTTTTCTCTCGTCTTGCAACAAAGCCTGTTCAACCATCAACCTTTCCTCACCTCTGATTTCTCCATTCCTTCTCTTTTGAATCACCATGTTGAAAGCTTGGACTTGTTTCTCAAATGTAGCCGTCAATTCCGCAACTTTTGAAGCAATGTTGTTGTCCCATTGCTGACAGCGAGACAGAGTCTGGCTTGTTGTGTCTGACTCCAGGATTCTGTCGTCTTCCTCTGCTTCATAATCTGCCACGACGTGATAGGGTAACAATCTGTATAAATGATAAAAGAACAGAGAGATTGTAATTCACTTGCATAGAGAAGAACACTTAATCAAAGCAATCAATACATAGCCATGGAGATGATTTCACATTGACCTCACTCAGCAAGAGAATAAACAATTTAGATGAATCAGCAAACACAAAATCACATGAGAAATCCTTAGAAATCAAAGCCAGTTGAATCAAACTTAAAGAACTCAACTTTTTCACCAATTATAAAAAGGGCCACTTTAATAAAGCATAGACCTTTATGACTAGAGATATCGAGAAGTCAAATTCTTTTAAAATATCACTATACACAGAAATTCATGAACCCAATTCTATGAAAATTATAAACAATTGGAGAAAATAAAACTCAATTAAACGAACCTTTCACAAGCATCTTCGAGAGAAGCAAACGGTCGCTTGAAATCGGGATGACAAACACGCCAAGCGTCTTGGTAAGCGAACTGCATCTCCAATAAATTCGACGGACGCATGGAATGTTGCTGCTGTTGCTGCATCATCATCATCATCTGTTGACTCGCCACATTCTGTTGTTGTTGCTGCATCATCATCATCTGTGGACTCGATACATTCTGTTGCTGAAAGTTTTTGGTTTGTTGAATCAAATTGGAGTTAGGGTTAGAGTTCTGAAGAGACGCATTAACAAGTCGGTTCTGGGTTAACCCCGACGGGCGGAGATTAACGTCAAAATTCGTCGGAAACATCGACATCGCTGCGTTTTGCTGTTGTTGTTGCTGCTGTTTTTGCAAATGCTGCATCAGAAAGAGTTGTTGTTGACGCTGTTGAAGTTGTTGTTGCTGCTGCATTTGAAGTATGAGTTGCTGTTGCTTCGATTCCTCCATCTTCTCTTCCTTTCTTCGGTAAATATTTCGAAATTTTAGGGTTTCTGTTTGCAAATGTTCTAATTCTCCGCCATGAAAATAGTTGGGAAACTAAAGAGACTGAAGGGGTTTATATAAGATATTTATATAGAAGCCCATTACAAGAAGCCTAATAAAGGCCCAAATTGGTATTATAACTCATGCGATGAGTATTTAATTGCATATAACGAAAAAGCCCAATGGGCCTTATGTAATCAATGTTGCTTCTCTGATAGATCAACCTCTTCACCTTCAACACATTTCCAATCGAATTTCCAAACCAAATTGGCCAGAAAGTATTCAAGGTGAAGCAACGAAAGACCATAACCAGGACACATTCTTCGTCCAGCTCCAAATGGTATCATCTTGATCTCACGAGTTCCAGTCATATCAAACCCATAAGCTTCTCCATTCTCTAGAAATCTCTCTGGCTTGAATGTCAAAGGATCATCCCAAACTTTCGGATCTCGTCCCATTTCTCCTACCATGAAGTTTATAGTACCTAATCCAACACAAATTCATTACATTTATGATTGGACTCAATGAAAGTAACGATTTTTGTGATCATACCTTGGCGTGGAACAAGGAATCCACCCAAAACGGTGTCGTTTTGCGACTTTATGGTAAGACAAGTAGTGACCAAGTGGATGTCTTCTTAGACTCTTTAAGAACACAGCTTTTGTGAGATTTATAGAGTTAAGAGAGAGTTTTGTAGAGATTAGAGAAGAGATTAGGAGATTATGAAGGAAGAGATTTTTATTCTCCTTAAATTTACAAGAGG
The DNA here is from genome assembly GCA_023374145.1 of Lepidium sativum. Classification (NCBI taxonomy): domain Eukaryota; kingdom Viridiplantae; phylum Streptophyta; class Magnoliopsida; order Brassicales; family Brassicaceae; genus Lepidium; species Lepidium sativum. The sequence continues at coordinate 9,614 of JAKUCM010005857.1, forward strand.
ATTTACAGCTTATTTATACAGAAGAAGACTATCCTATACATCAATATACTTGGCTATACACATACTAAAACATTACTAATTATGTTACTAAGCTTTACAAAAGGCAAAGGGGAAACATTTCCCCTTTGGTTCCAACGGCTCTTTGCTCTTTCCTAGGAGGGTCATGTGACTTTGAACCATCATAACCACTTGTTTAGATCCCAACTACAACCTTAGAGTCTAGTTGGTTCGATTAGGTTGTGTGGTGTCAATTGCTTCTTCTACAAGCAAGAGTTGCTTGTCTTCGAAGCCATTGTTCAACACTCCCCCTCAAGCTTGAATCCGCAATGTGCTTCATTAAGGTCAAGCTTGAAGTTGTAACTCCCCACCTCATTAAAAACCTTAGTGGAAAACCCAATGGGATAAAACCGACTTAAGGGAAAAAGAGTGTGGTTCATCATTACGGCTTGAATGTTTCACAAGTCCAAGCTTCGCGTGAATAAACTCACATACCTTAGGACTTGCTGCTTTGGTAAAGATATCCGCAAGTTGATCCGAACTCTTAGTGTAGCATGGCAAGATCACTCCTTGTTCCACTTTTTCTCGGACCTTGTGACAATCAACTTCAATGTGCTTGGTCCTTTCATGGAATACCGAGTTGGATGCAATATGGATTGCCGCTTGATTATCACAATGCATTGTAATTGGTTCTTGTTGCTCCACTCCTAAGTCCTTGAGTAATGCCTTCAACCAAATGAGTTCATCCGTGAGTTTTCTCATTGCTCTATATTCGGCTTCGGCACTTGAACAAGACACCACCTTTTGCTTCTTGCTCTTCCAAGTTACTAGGTTGCCTCCAAGGAACGTGCAATACCCAGTTGTTGACTTTCGGTCTTGTCTATCTCCGGCCCAATCGGCATCACAATATCCTACCAATGTTGTGCTTTGATTCCGTCCCATCTATATGCCTTGATCCGTGGTTCCTTTAAGGTATCTAAGGATCCGAGTTACCATGTCCCAATGATGCTTCTTTGGTGCTTGCATATGTTGGCTAGCTTGATTCACCGCAAAACTTTTATCCGGTCTTGTGATGGTGAGATAGATCAACTTTCCCACCATCTTCCTATATAGGCTTACATCTTCAAATGGATCCTCCTCATCATACTCCCCCTTGCACGTTGCTTTGTAGGCATCTTCAAGTGGTGTTTTGGCGATCCGAGTACCTACATCACACTCAAGAAGGAGATCACGTGTATACTTTCTTTGAGATAGTAGGAGTCCTTCATTGGATCTCCATACTTCAATCCCAAGAAAGTATTTCATCTCACTCAAATCTTTAATATCAAACACATGCTTGAGATGAGATTTGATACCTTGGATTCCATTCTTGTCATTGTCGGTGATAATGATATCATCAACATACACAAGAACAACTATAATACCATTCATACCTCGGCATGTGAATAAGGTGTGGTCGGCCTCGGATTTGTGGAATCCATGATCTCGCAATGTGTGACTAAGTTTGTGATACCAAGCTCTTGGGGATTGTTTTGGACCGTAGATAGCTTTCCGAAGACGCAATACCTTTCCCGGTGAGACAATGTGTTCAAGTCCCGGTGGTGGTTGCATATAGACCTCATCTTCAAGCTCCCCTTGGAGGAATGCATTCTTGACATCCATTTTCCATAATTCCCAATCAAGATTAGTTGCTAAGGATAAGACAACACGTACCGTGTGTAGTTTCGCAACCGGAGCAAATGTATCATGATAATCTTCACCATAGGTTTGAGTGAACCCACGAGCTACGAGTCTTGATTTGTGGCGATCAATAGTCCCATCACTGTTGTATTTAATGGTAAAGATCCATCGAGAGCTCACGACATGCTTACCTGCGGGTAATTCGGCTTTGTCCCATGTATGGTTCCGAACCATGGCTTCATGTTCACTTGTGATCGCATCACGCCATACCTTATCCTTCTTAGCCTCCTCATAGGTCTTTGGTATAAATGTCTGGTCCAGTTGAGTAAGAAATGCATAGTGTACTTCCGGAATACCCGAGAGATCACATACACCTTGATATGGGTGTCCGACGGTCATATTGTTGTAGTACATGCTTGGGTTAACCCACTTTGAAGGTTTCAGTGCCCTCGTGCTCCGTCGTGGTCGTTGAGAAGGCGGCTCGAGATCGTTGAGTGTGTCTCTTGACAAGTCAACACCGGGAGACTCATCGGTGATCGAGTCGTTGATCGCGGGTAGAGGGGCGCTGATCGTGGCTGGCAACCCACTTGTGGCCTCTGTCTCGGTCACTAGTTCCAAGTCAGTCAAGTTCTGCGTTCCAGGAGCAGGTCGGACGCCTATCTCGGCTTGCACATGATCCGCGCCCTGCGCTCCAGTCGCATCCTCCGTGCCACTCGTGTTCCACGCTCCGACTGGTGCACTTGCCGCAGCTTGGAGGCTGTCCGTGATTCCCAATTTTGCAAGAATCAACCGAAGGCTTTGAGCTTTATCCGACTCATTGTTGGAGAGGTCATGCAGGTCTTCCCACTTTTGGTCATCATAGTAACCCTTTCCGTCCATGAACTTCACATCCCGAGAGATCAAAATACGTCTTGTATTCGGAATATAACATTTGTACCCTTTTTGAGTTATCGAGTAACCAATGAACATTCCCTTAACACTTGTTGCCTCAAGCTTATTCCTTTGCTCACCTGGAACAAGTACAAAGCACACACATCCAAATACCCTAAGGTGATCAATGGTAGGTTTAGTCTTGGTTAATACCTCAAATGGTGACATGTCGCCTAGAATTTTTGTGGGTGTTCGGTTAATCAAGTAGCAAGCCGAGACAACCGCATCACTCCAAAATCTTTTAGGGACATGTCTATGAAACATCATAGACCTTGCCACCTCCATGAGATGCATATTCTTCCTCTCCGCAACACCATTTTGTTGTGGAGTATAAGGGTATGTTGTTTGATGAATTATTTCGTGGGTTGCAAGAAATGCTTGGAATGCATGGCTTGTGTACTCTCCTCCATTATCCGTCCTTAGGATTTTAATTTTGGCACTATATTGATTCAAAACATAAGTTTGAAAGTTAGTAAATGCCCCAAAAACCCTATATTTACTTGGAATTAAAGTAATCCAAGTAAATTTTGATTTTTCATCGATAAATGTCACAAAATATTTATGGTTCTCTCTAGATGCACAAGGAGATGACCAAACATCAGAATAAACTAGATCAAAACATTTTTCATATATGGTTAACGACTTAGGAAACACCGTTTTGCAATGTTTCCCAAGTATGCAAGCCTCACAATTATCGTTTTTGAAAGAAATATTTGGACATAATAAACTTAATGCTTTAGAATGAGGATGTCCCAAACGGGCATGCCATAATGCATCATTGTCAATATTGCTACAGGAATTTAAAGCCTTAAAACAACTAGAACTTGAATGGTTTGCAACTAAAGATAAACTCGGATTAGTCTTGATATCGTCTAGAAGATACAATCCGTTTTTGATACTCCCTTCTCCAAGAACTCTACCGGTCTTAATATCCTGAAAATACACTTTGTTAGAATCAAATATAGCCTTGCAATTTAAGTCTTTCACAGCCTTGTTCACACTTAACAAGTTTGATTTGAAATTGGGCATATAAAACACTTTAGACTTTCTATCAAAAAGTTTCAAGCTACCAATCCCTTTAATTGGAACCTTTTTACCATCAGCTATACTAACACATCCTAGGGTTGATTTCATATCCTCAAGAAGATTGACATTGCTAATCATATGGTGAGTTGCTCCAGAATCTACAACTAGCGACCTAGAGATTTTGTAAGCAAGAAATGAGTTACCGGATTCCTTTAAGGCATTAATTGATTTTATGAGTTCTTCAAGATCCGCCTTCCTCACATACTCGTCATGATTAGCTGCCATAGATCCTCCTACAGCCGGCTGTACATTACTTGATCCGATCCCTTTTGTTCCGGTTTCTTCTTGAGCAATATGTGCCTTTGGCTTGTCCCACGGTTTTGTTGGCTTGAGGTGAGGGTGTAAGGTCCAGCAACGATCCTTGGTGTGTCCCTTACGCTTGCAGTGGTCACACACAAAGGTCTTTCTTTCATCTTGGCGGTAAGAGGCTTTGTTAGCTATAGCAAGTTCCTCCTTTCCACCGAGAAGGCTTCTTGAGCCTTGTTCCCTTTGAATGTAGCCACACACCTCTTCAAGGCTTGGGAGCTTATCTTGGCGAAGCAAGTGGCGGATTAGGTCACCATAGGCTGGGTTTAGGTTAATTAAATGTCCAAAGACCTTGTCTTGTTCAAGTCTTTCTCCCAATACCCTTGGATCCACCGTTGGCGGCCTAAGCATTTCAAGCTCGACCCAAAGCGACCTATACTTTCCAAACCATTGAGTGAACTCCATACCCTCTTGACTAAGGTCATTAATGGCCTTCTTAACCTCATAGATTCGGCTAAGGTTTGAGAGATTTCCATACACCTTTTTAAGAGTTTCCCACAATTGTTTAGCACTTTCACAATAGGAGTAAGCTTCATGGATTGAAGGATCAAGAGAGCTTTGAATGATTACAAGAGCTATTTGGTCATCTTGATACCATTTAGCATGCTCATCCTCCACCACCAAGCTCGTGTCTCCTTCTTTTCCTTGACCCAAAAACCGGACCGTCCTCTTTGGAGCTTCCCCTTCAATGTGAGTCCAAAGTCCACGCCCACTCAATACCGTTTTCACGGTTCTTGACCATAACAAGTAGTTTACTCCCTTGAGGATAACATAAACAGCAAAAGTCTTGGAATTATCCATCTTTTACACACGTTTCCTTCTTTTATCCAGCGATCACACAAAGAAGTTCAAGGAGTAACAATGGTGGAACAACAATGGTGGAATCAAAACAAGAGAAATTGAGAGAAAAGAGAAAGATTTGTAGTGGAATTAAGGGGTCTCAAGAGCTTATAGCTCTGATACCATGTGAGATTTATAGAGTTAAGAGAGAGTTTTGTAGAGATTAGAGAAGAGATTAGGAGATTATGAAGGAAGAGATTTTTATTCTCCTTAAATTTACAAGAGGATTTACAGCTTATTTATACAGAAGAAGACTATCCTATACATCAATATACTTGGCTATACACATACCAAAACATTACTAATTATGTTACTAAGCTTTACAAAAGGCAAAGGGTCCCCTTTGGTTCCAACGGCTCTTTGCTCTTTCCTAGGAGGGTCATGTGACTTTGAACCATCATAACCACTTGTTTAGATCCCAACTACAACCTTAGAGTCTAGTTGGTTCGATTAGGTTGTGTGGTGTCAATTGCTTCTTCTACAAGCAAGAGTTGCTTGTCTTCGAAGCCATTGTTCAACAGCTTTGAGATAACTCATCTTTCCTAAATCTTCTTCTTTGATCTCTTCTGTATCTTCTCTAGCTAATACACTCTTCATTTTCTCGTATACTTTCCACTGTATCTCTGGATACTTCACCATGATCGCCATTATCCACTTCATAGCCGTTGCAGTTGGATCCGTCGCTGCATTAAAGAAACTCCGAGCATAAACTCACAATCTCTGAATCACTCAGTTTCCTCTTCTTCCTTCCTCAATCTCTAGACGCAATAGCGTAACAGAGAACATTTCCAGTGGCTTCTTTGCTTCTTGCATTGATGTATCGAAGTATTACACTTTCCTGTGATTTTCTTAATTCTAGGAACTCTTTCCATTTCCCTCGGAGTAAGAACTTGGTTACACTTGGGAAGATGTTGAGAACACTGAACTTAGTGTAGCTAATCAACATTTGGTATTGAGCTTCTTCAATCTCTCTGATCTCTTCTCTTCTCAACTTCTCTCCAAAACACATCAAAGCTAGTAAACAGAACATAGCGTGACGGAGATGATCTAAAGCATTGGAAACATACCCTTTCTCTCTCTGCTCTGTTTCAAATGAATGAATGAGAATCTCAAGAGACCATTTCCTCGACGGCGCGTGAGCTTTAACACGTGACGGTTGGAGGATTTCAGACGTAAGATTCCGGCGAAGGGTTCTCCAGAGAGAGACGTAAATAGAGGAGTGAATATCATGTTGGTTGCTAGTGATGACTTTAGTTGTAGAGAGAGCGAGGGGACGATCAGAGAATTTGGCACCGTTTTGGACAAGAGTTTCATGAGCGAGTGATCTGTCGGTGACCCAGATCGAAGGTTTTGAGCCTACGTGGAGTGTTATGATTGTTCCGTGACGAGAAGCTAAGTCACGGAGAACGCCTTGGAAATCAGAGAAGTTGTTCTTTTTGAGCCAAATGATGTTTCCAATGACCGGGAAACGAGCAGGGCTGGAGGAAGTTTGTGGGTTTCAGGAGAACAGAGAAAACGAGAGTGATGACAGTGAAGAAGATGATAGTGATGATCTCATTTTTGTTGATCCTCTTTTCTTCAAATTAAAGCTCAATTAGGCCAAAAGAGAATTTGATTTTGTTAAGATAGATATACTTCTATTTTCTTTCTATAATTCTTACTTTTATTTTGTTGGTGAAAAATATTTTAAGTAGTATACCATATGTTTTTTGAGTTCATTTTTTGTCGCTTAAGAAGTCATGTTTATCTGAATTTTCTGGACCGTTCTATGGACTTTGTGTACAGTGTACACTTGTAATTTTCGTGTGGGCAACGTGGTGCGAGTATCATTCACAAAATTAAAAAAGGCTTGGCCACCATCGAAATCGGAAATTTGCTATGTTGCAAAATAGTCATGTGTACGTTACTACTTCTGATTTTGTTTTCTTCGAATCTGTGTATGAATCCAAAGCTTCATAATTTCAGTTACTATGAATCTAAAGTGTCATCATTCAGTTTTTGTGACTTGCCGTTTTTACCATGTTAATTGTGAAAACCAGTGTTCCAAATTTTGGTTTATATAGCCTTATCCCGTGATACACCCAATGGTGAGCAGTACCACAAAAACTATGATACTGAGTGTCACAATCGTAACTAGACCTGGCAAATTTTGCCGGGACCGAATACATGAACCGAACTATTCATGTAGGCAGATTTAACACACTACCTCACTCTGCCACAAACCTCTCCATCGCTCGCACCGGCAAAGTAATAGCCACAACGGTTCCTGTGTCGTCCTTTTTATTCTTAAACGGCACGTAAAAGCTCACTCCCGGAAACAGTGCAATACCTGCCATAGCGGTTCCACAGTAAACCGGCTTACCCCATGGTCCAAAATCAACCTTTCCTAAATCAGAATGTCTTAAGTCCGATATTATATAGTTCCCGGCCGTTACGTACATTGGCCGGCCTTTAGTCGCCATTAGGGCCATTACTGAGCGAACATAATCTTCTGTCACGGTTGACTTGGTCTGTTGTATCAATCTCAAAGCAAACTCAAGTGGCTTCTCCATCATATCTCTTGCGGTCGCTATTGCCACGGGAATGACAAATACATTTCCGTAGTAACGTGGTGGTAGTGGTGGGCTCTTATGTAGAATTATGGGCTTCCAACTCAAAACCAATTGGCAATAGTGGATTGGTCCAAATCCCATATATACTAGAGTTAATTCACCATCCTTAACGATGTGGGACATTCTCACACTCCCCCTCGAGACAATGGTCCGTCTAACCATTAGTCTCGACAATTCAATTTCGGATTAGATTAATCGGGCCTCTTTTTTGGGCCGGATCGGTTCGGGTGGAGCAGTGTGAGTTCATGCTCTGATACCATGTAAAATTATGGGCTTCAACTCAAAACCAATTGGCAATGAGTGGATTGGCCCAAGTTCCATATATACTAGAGTTAATTCCCCATTCTTAGCGATGTGGAACATTCTCACATCTTAAGCTTGGAACGTGAGTTGATGATACAAGTTAGCCACATCTCAGTGTTGGTGTCTGGATTCAATGAAGACAATGCTTCAAATGAGGTATTGTAGAGACCGGAGGGAAGGAGACTTCTTACGGTGGAGATCTCTTCGGCTCTGAAAAAGAATGACCGGCTAACTAAAGGGTCTGTAGGACTTATCACATCGTTGGCCACTTGAGGTTCGTACTCAAGATGTGTGTGAGTTACACGCGCCTCCGAAGGACTTACCGTTAACAAATGTCGGTCCCAAACTGGCGGAACCGATGGCGCATGTAGCCCACATGCTAACTCGCATAGAGATTTCAGAAAGAGAGACAGGCCCGCTCCATCGGTCATGGTGTGGTTGAACCGGAGAGCGAAGATAAATCCGCCGCATTTCAAACGCGTGACCTGCACACGACTCCTTTTAGTTGAAACTAAACTCTGCTTTTTAAAAAAAACTTAATTGTAACTGTCTTTCATGGAGGGTACTTGACCTGCACGCGACCTAAAGACTGACCTGGATGAGAAGCAAAGGAGTGTTGAGCACGTCACTTGAACCTTCCACATCAAAGAGAAGCTCTTCAAGGAAGGAAATGGAGGGAGAAAGCATTAGAATCCTCAAAATCAGCAAATGTCACGTCAGCTTCAGCCTCGATGAATAGAACACTTTCACCGGGGCAGTCCACGGCCAGTTTACGGTTAGAAAGTTCCCGGAGCCTACCAGCTAAGTGATAGTAGTAAACTAGGGTCTCGAGAGGACTTTCTTAATCACTTGGACAGGATCAAGATTAGTTGTAAGGTTGGGACACAGTTTGATGGACCAATTTTTGAAACTCAGGAGGATAGACTCACATAGGACACTCTTTTAACCACACATAATTCATTTATAGATGCTACATATTGCACATTTAGAACATATTTAGTTTGGTACTCTGAATTTTTTTGTTAATGGTTTGGTACTGAAAAGTAGTGTTAGGCCAAAATAAGCAAAGAGTGACTGTATTCATCGTAAAGAACAATGAACAGATGAGACTTTTCTGTGTGTGAAGTTGTTGAAACACAGCTTTTGAATTTTACATAGAAAAAGAAAACGACATAATTCTTGAAGTTGTTTGGTCGAGTCACATTATACGGCAATTTGGTGAGGACTCGAGCATCTCCGGAGATCTGTGGACAAAATAAACTTCAATATAAGTTCTTTTTCAGGTCCAAATGAGAAGATAAATTATAAAGGAGGACTCACATTTGGCCTAGACTTGCAAAATCAAACCCAGGATCAATCTCTTTAACTATATCACTCGGCGGTTGTCCGCATTCTTGCATCTTCTGCATGGTCTCCATTATCTTAGATGAATTGTTTGGTTCATTCTCGTACACTGCATTGAGTTCTTCAATTAGTTTGTACTGTTGTGAATAACGTTTGTAGTCTTCTTTGCTTAGACTAGCTTCATTCTCTTCTAACCATTTTGGATATCTAGCACCGATCTCTTTCATTGGTTCGTGGAGAATATCCTTTGACAATAACTGTTGCATCATTGTTTCGACCATCGATTCCAAATCCTATGCAAAAAAAAAGAGGAGAGTCACCGAAACGAAAGATACCAAGTCGAAGCATTATCTCGGCATGACCCTAACATAGCATGAAGAACAAATTTTTACAAAACAGACACCAATCTAATACACTGCAGTTAACTCATAACCTTGTAGACCAAGGGGAATCACATATCGGTTCAGCGCTGAAAACATCATCAAGCAGTATAGAGATCACTCTGTTCTACTAAATCAACTTGTAATAGTGAAGCAAAGACAGCACAATAGTTTCAACTGATGATAAAGACTATTCTTTCTAGTTCCGATTCGACCAAGTTGAGACAATTTCAGGGTAGCTTTTTACCTTAGATCCAGCAAGATCCTCGAATTGCTTGAGAAAATCATCAACCGTTCCATCATCATCAGAAGCTGGCTGCTGCTTAGAAGAAATAGATTCTAATCCTTTGACAGTTTCCCTCGTTTGTTCCCTAAGCTTATCAAGAGCTTCAGCAACATGATCGTCTTTCGAAACTCTCTGCTTACCTTTCATCTTGCTTCTCATATCTGGTAATCCCATTCCAAGTCCTTGAACTCCGCTCGGTAATGGATCCATCTCTTCTTTCTTCTTCATCTTCCCCTCTTCCTTTGGATTTCTACAACAGCACATTCCCAAAACCTAATCAAACATAATGAGGACCCAGAAATCTCTAACTTAAGAACTGAACAGAACTATTCATATCTGTAAAACCGAAATTTACAATGGAAAGCTGGGGATATGGAGCTAAACATATGATAAAACTACAATTAGGCAGAGAGATTAAGATACCTTTGAGAGAGATTAAGATCTTTGAAATCATCCAAAGCGCCTGAGAGAAAAAAACCAGAGAGAAACTCAGAACCATTGACAAACCTAAAAGACAAAACCTTTCACCAATCAAATGATAGCTGAGCAGGAACATAAATGCACAGAATTTGAGGCGAGGTCGATCAGATTGAAGAGAAACTTACTATCGAGAAGCTCGTCTAAGTCATCGGTGTGACTGTTCGCCATTTTCTTCAGCGTTTCTGTTCCTCTCTCTGTCTCTTTTATGTAAACAAGTCGCAGATGGGAAGAAGAATATCAGAAAGGATAGAAAGATTGAAGGAAGAAGAAACCTTTTTAACATTAAAACCCAAAAAAGAAGAAGAAGGCTTTTTGAGGTTTGCCTTGTTAGACGGTGCGACTGATATGACGCTTCTTTGAGTTACGGTGAAGCAAAAGGACTCCATCCAATGGCTGGGATAACTTTTAAAAGTTTATTATTTTCTGATATAACAAATTTCAAAAAGGGAAAAACAGACTTTTTTCTCTTCTTTCAAATTTGATCTTTGAGTCTTCCTACTCAGATTCTCAACAATGGCGAAGAAGCAAAGCCATCTTCAGAATGTAGTCCATGCCATAAATCAGATCACAACAAATACTCCTTCAGAAATTTAAATAGCTCACACAAAGTGTGACCAAAGCTCTGAATCTACTCCAAACATCAATGCCAAAAAAATTCTGCTCCCAATTACCCTGAAATAATCGAAGAAAATGGGCATGTCCTTTTGGTTGAGTCACATCTTCTGCCACTGAAGTATTTTGTTCCACCTCATATGTTTAGGAGTTTGGGGATTAATTATAGACCGGTGCTTGTCTATCCAACCGTTCTAATAAATGACAACATCAATCAACCTGGAGAATGTGTGATAGGAGCCTCGGTAGGGAGGGCTTTTCTCCGGTCCGATCTTGGTAAATCCGAACCTTTGAAAATATGAAATTGGGCGGAAGTGAAGTGAGAACCACAAAGGATGGTGGTGAATCTCTTGATAATCTCGAATCCGTTCAAGCCTTGGAATCCTCACAAGGATGAACTCGTCTCTCGTCTCGAATCCTTAGAGAAGAGTGGCGGCTATGCTAACAAGAAAACGTTTATCTTTATTAATTCAAAGGTGCAATGAACAAATGCCACAAAAGAACCTTATATAGTGGTTCGATAGCTGGGGGCCTTCAATGGGCAACGGTAACAAAATCCGCAACATAAAGACAAAATCAAACAAAAAAGGAAATAAGAATCCCGCAACATAAAGACGGGATCAAAAGAAAGGGAAACAAAATCAAACAATAAATATGTTCCAAAGATGGCAAGTATGTTGACACAATGTCGACAACTATACAAGTTTCTTGGACCGAACGAACCTAGACACTATCACGGGCTTAAGGAGGTGGAGCCGTGATCGTACATGCAATCATAGAAACGGTAAAACACATGCGTACCTGGGCCAATCCGCGGGTCACATGCGTGTGGTCTTCGGTGTAGGTCGCGGATGGAGTTACGTCTCTTGTCGGTGTAGAGCTTCCCGTGATCGGGGCTGTAAGAACCTCGTCTTCTTGGGGCGGCTTAAGTTGGGTTAAATCCGTCTCGGCTATGGGCACGATCAGGTTGAGTAGCGTGCCGATAGAGTCGATGAACTTGTCTCGGATGGCCTTGATCTTGCTTCGGGTGTCTGGTCCGTGCCGGATGGTTGAAATGCGCTGGATGGCCGCTATGATCAGGAGGCTATGGTCGATGGTCTTATCATTCCCTCCCCCTTGAGAACGATCCGGTATCGGATCGGTTTCTCCTGCATCATAAAGCGTAAGGTCTGAAACATTGAATACAGGATGTACCTTAATATGGTCAGGTAGGTCAAGGCGGTAGGCATTGTTTTTGATTCGTTCAAGTACTTTGAACAGTCAATTTCCTCGTGGTGCCAGCTTCTTGTTTAGTTTCCGTTCCTTAGGAAACCTTTCAGTCCTTAGGTGCATCCAAACCCAATCTCCGGGTTGAAAGATGACTTCTCTACGTCCTTTGTCCGAGTGTGCTTTGTACTTGGCCATTTGCTTCTCAATGGTGGCCTTGACGTCTTCATGCAACTTGCGGACATACTCAGCTTTAACATCGCCGTCTTGGTTGATTATCTCCGGTGGGGCCAGCGGCTTGAGATCTAAAGGAGACAAAGGCTGAAAACCATACACAACTTCAAAAGGTGAACGGTTAGTTGTGGAATGAACAACATGGTTATAAGCAAATTCTATATATGGTAATACTTCGGGCCAGCTCCTCATGTTGGTGCCAACAGCTGCTCTAATCAGGGCTGATACGGTCCGGTTAACAACTTCGGTTTGTCCGTCCGTCTGGGGATGGCATGATGTGGAGTATAGCAAGTTGGTTCCGAGTTTTCTCCATAATGTGCGCCAAAAATGGTCGAGGAACTTTGGGTCGCGGTCGGATACAATGGTACGGGGCAGGCCATGTAAATGTACAATGTCTCGCATGAAGAGGGTCGCGATTTGAGTCGCGTCATGGCCCTTTTCACATAGCGTGAAATGTGCCATCTTGGAAAATTTATCCACCACAACCAAGATTGTATCCTTCTTTTGATACTTGGGTAAGCCTACAATAAAATCCATAGACAAATCTACCCAAGGGGCGTTAGAGATAGGTAATGGCATGTATAATCCATGAGGATGTGACCTGGATTTAGCTGTGAGACATGCTATGCAACGCTTGCAATGTTTGATGACATCACGTTTCATGTGCGGCCAGAAGAAGTGTTCCTTGAGCATGCTTAAGGTCTTCTTCATGGCAAAGTTCCCCATAAGTCCTCCTCCATGAGCTTCCGTCACTAGCATTTCTCGTAGTGATCTTTGCGGTATGCACAGCCGACGCTTCTTGAAGATGAACTCGTCGTGAATATAGAAGTCTCCATAGACTCCTTGGTCGCAAGCTTCGTGGATATCCTTGAAATCTGCATCTTCAGCATATTGAGACTTAATTGACTCAAATCTAATAACTTAGCCTCCAGTGTCGAGATGAGGGCGTGTCTCCTTGAGAGTGCATCCGCTACTATGTTCTCCTTGCCCTTCTTGTACTTGATGATGTATGGGAAGGTCTCTATAAACTCGAGCCAACGAGCATGTCTCTTCTTGAGATTGGTTTGGCCCTTTAGATGTTTCAGCGTCTCATGATCCGTGTGGATCACAAATTCCTTGGCCAAAGGTAGTGCTGACAAGTATCCAAGGAGGGAACCAGCGCGTAAAGCTCCTTGTCGTAGGTTGTGTAATTGAGTGTGGCTCCATTCAGTTTCTCGCTAAAGAATGCCACAGACCTTTTCCCTTGGGTTAGCACAGCGCCAATACCTACTCCTGATGCATCACACTTAACTTCAAAAGTTGGATCAAAGTTGGTAAAGTCAATACCGGAGCTTGTGTTAAGCGATTCTTGAGCTCCTGAAAGGCGGTTTCTTGTGTAGATCTCCAATGGAAGGCTACATCCTTCTTGATGATTTTTGTGAGGGGTGCAGCCACGGTGCTAAAGTCGCGGACAAATCTTCTATAAAAAACTTGCCATCCGTGAAAGCTACGAACGTGTCTGATGGTACTAGGCATTGGCCACTCTTGAATGACCTTGATCTTTTCTTGATCAACTCGTAAACCTGTAGAGCTCACAACAAAGCCTAAAAACACTACCTCATTAGTGCAAAATGTACACTTCTTGAGATTAGCAAACAAGTCTTCCTTGCGGAGAGTGTCCAATACCATCTCAAGATGCAACACATGATCGGATAGGGTTTTGCTATAAATAAGAATGTCATCGAAGTATACAACAACAAACTTAAAGATAAAGGAACGCAAAACCTGGTTCATGAGCCGCATGAAGGTACTAGGCGCGTTGGTAAGACCAAATGGCATGACAAGCCAGTCGTAAAGGCCTTGCTTGGTCTTGAAGGCGGTTTTCCATTCATCGCCTTCTTTCATCCTCACTTGATGATATCCGCTTTTAAGATCTATCTTGGAAAAGATAGATGCGCCACCAAGCTCATCTAGCCTATCATCCAAACATGGAATCGGATGTCGGTACTTAACAGTGATGTTGTTGATAGATCGACAGTCCACACACATTCTCCATGATCCGTCCTTCTTGGGCACCAATATTACCGGTACAGCGCAAGGACTTAGGGATTCTCGGATGTAACCCTTGTCCATCAAGACTCGAACCTTTTTCTCTAGCTCTCGGGACTCTTCCGGGTTCATATGGTAAGCAGGACGGTTGGGTAAGGGTGCTCTGGGGACTAAATTGATTTGATGCTCTATCCCTCGGATGGGTGGTAGTCCGGGTGGGATGTCCTCTGGAAAAACATCTTCAAACTGGTTCAAAAGTTGAGAGACTTCGACCGGTAACTCTACCTTGTTTGTTCCTGCAACTAAACAATCTTTAAAGACCATGAGCAGCACTTGTCCAAAGTCGTTAATGGTCTTAGAGACCATGCAGGATGAAACATAGAAATTGGAACATTTTACCGTGGTTTCCTTGGATTGTTTCGCTTGAAGTTCACGAACGTGGATTAGTGTGAGTGGGGCTAGCGTATACTTTTTCTTCTCGTGCACGAAAGTGTATAAGTTGGTCCGTCCGTCGTGTTGCACTTCACGGTCGAATTGCCATGGACGTCCTAAAAGGAGGTGGCTTACTTGCATCGGGACTACGTCGCAGACCACTTGATCATGGTATCGGCCAACACTGAATGTGATGGTGACTTGCTCGTCCACACTTACTTCTAACTTGTCATTCAACCATCGCAGCTTGTATGGTTGTGGGTGCTTGATGCGTGGAAGATTCAGCTTGTCGACCATGTATACTTGCCACGTTAGTACAAGAATCACCATCAATGATCAAGTTACATACCTTGGTGTTGATAGTACAACGGGTGTAGAAGATGTTTTCCCGTTGCATCAACTCCTTGTTGTCCACATTGATGCTAAGGACTCAGCGTATCATAAGGGACTCTCCCATGTTAGGATATTCAATTTCAGGAGTTGGGTCAGCTGGTTCCTCATCATGCTCGTCTTGTGACTCATAACCACCTTCGGCTGTGATAATCATGACACGTTTGTTGGGACAATCTCTAGCCATATGTCCGCGGCCTTGGCACCTGAAACAATTAATGTCACGTGTTCGTGACGGGTTAGAAGTGGCTGGCAACTCTTTTGGCTTGGTTGGTTCGATTGCCGGTTTCTTGAATCAGGATTCAATCTCGATTTTCTTGGGTGCGGGTACTGCGGCCTTTGGTACGGTCCAACTTGGCTTAGTTCGAACGGATGTCTTCCGTTTGATGTGCTGCTCGGCTTGGATGGCGAGATGCAATACTTCATGCAAGTCGTGGTACGGGTGCCTTTCCACCTTGGCGGCAATCCGCTCGTGGAGTCCATCGATGAATTGAACCATTAAGGCTTCTTCTGAGTCTTCTACTTCACGCCGGTTCTTCAGGAGCTCGAACTCGTCAAAGTAATCTTCCACACTCTTGGTTCCTTGGTTTAGCCTCCGGAATTGCTTCTGCAGTTCCCGGTGATAGTAGGATGGAACGTACCGCCGCCTCATGAGACGTTTCATCTCGTCCCAACTATTGATCGGTCCGGTCCGGTAGCGTCTACAGTCTGCTACCTCTTGATCCCACCAAGTAAGAGCTCCTTCGGTTAGCTGTGCCGCTGCAAAAAAAAAAATTTTGCGGTTAGGATATTCGTAACAATCGAAAATAATATCTAACCCTCTCTCCCAGTCCAAGTATGCTTTTGGATTGACGAGTCCGACAAAGGTCGGGGCGGTGATCTTGGGATCAGCATGCCGAGCCGGCCCTTCGTTATCACGTCTATGTGTGTCGTCATAGTCTCGATCGTACGGGTCTCAGTCATATGGAATGCCTCGATTGCGTTCGGTCTGCCGCGGTATGCCTCCTGCATACAGTTCGGTTTGTTGGCGGTTTTGCTCGATGGCTGGGTTTGGTTGTACGTGGTAAGGGCTGTTCGTCCGAGTCATATTCAGTCTGCTCGCCTCCATTCTCTTTCGTGTAGTTGTTCTGTTGGTTCGTTGTTCGTCTCAACGGTTGCTCAATTGTTTGGTTCGCGTGGAATTGGTCTGGTGGTACTGTAGGTGGTAGTGGTGGTGGCGGCTGTTCCAGTCCTGCAATTCGCTCACTCATCCGTGCAATTTGTGTCTGGATTTTGATTAAAGCATCTGTGAGTCCGGTAAGTTGGCTGGCTGGAATCTCCTCGGCCGGGTTCCCACTTGTATTTCCCGACATTGTATAAACCTGTGAACTCAAAATCAAACGAGAAAAGTTACTAAAACTTAAATTCAAAAGAGGTGGAGAGGTAAGGAAGAAAAAAATAAAATGAATTAAAACTTAAATTCAAACGGCTAGTTTTAAATAAGGAAACAATTCAAATTGAAAATCTCCAAATTAAAAACAAACAATAAGAATGTGAAAATAACTTCAAAACGAGAATCAAAACAATGTTTTTATATTTTATTTTTATTTTTATTTCAAGAACACGAAGAACAAGATGAACACGAAGAACAATAGAATGTGAAAACGATTTTTATGGGTTTTTTTTTATAGATGAAAGCAAATAAACAAATGACCAGATTTTATCAGTACTAGAGCTTGGTGACTCCTAGGACTTCTAAAAATCTAATCGGAAAAATAATGAAATGAAGCAAAGATAAGAGATGAAAGGTGAACGATACAGAGTGTTACCGTGGAACCTTTCGGCTTTGATACCAGATGATAGGAGCCTCGGTAGGGAGGGATTTTCTCCGGTCCGATCTTGGTGAATCCGAACCTTCGAAAATATGAAATTGGGTGGAAGTGAAGTGAGAACCACAAAGGATGGTGGTGAATCCCTTGATAATCTCGAATCCGTTCAAGCCTTGGAATCCTCACAAGGATGAACTCGTCTATCGTCTCGAATCCTCAGAGAAGAGTGGCGGCTGTGCTAACAAGAAAACGTTTATCTTTACTAATTTAAAGGTGTAATGAACAAATGCCACAAAGGAACCTTATATAGTGGTTCGATGGCTGGGGGCCTTCAATGGGCAACGGTAACAAAATCCGCAACATAAAGACAAAATCAAAACAAAAAAGGAAATAAAAATCCCGCAACATAAAGACGGGATCAAAAGAAAAGGGAAACAAAATCAAACAATAAATATGGTCCATAGATGGCAAGTATGTTGACACAATGTCGACAACTATACAAGTTTCTTGGACCGAACGAACCTAGATACTATCACGGGCTTAAGAGGTGGAGCCGTGATCGTACCTGCAGTCATAGAAA